>CACRXK020003247.1:0-26960 GCA_902702795.2 Paramuricea clavata | reverse complement strand
TAAGCCTAAATTTTGGCACGAGAATTGTCTACTTCGAAGTCCGTTTCTTGAACGTTCGTTGTTATCCTCCTGGGTGCTCTAGTCCCTCTGAGACAAAGTAGAGCTGACCGCAAGATGGCAAAGGAGACCTTGGCTCGTATCCAGACATGGTCGTAGAGTAGTCTTCGCCTTTCTTCGCTGCTATGAGCTCGGCCAATCTGGATAGACTATCGCAAGGCATATGATATGGTACCTCATTCTTGGATAGTGGAATGTATGAGTATGTTCAAAATCGCAGCAAATGTGAGAACGTTTGTGGAAAGTAGTATGGAGAACTGGAAAACGGAGTTAACATCTTCGGGAGAAAGTCTTGGAAATGTGAATTTAAGACGAGGTATTTTTCAAGGAGATAGTTTATCTCCATTGATATTTGTGATGTGCATGATACCATTAAGCTTGATACTGAGAAAGGAAAAGGTAGGGTATGAATTTCGCGGAAAAAGAACTCAAAATCAACCATCTATTCATGGATGATCTGAAGTTGTTTGGAAAGAACAAGGAGCAAATAGACTCACTGGTGAAAACTATCCATATTGTTAGCAAAGACATTGGAATGGAATTTGGGATAAAGAAATGTGGAATGCTTGTAATGAAAAGAGGAAAGATTGTGGAATGTAATGGAATACAGCTACTTGATGAGGAAACAATAAAGTCCGTAGAAGAAGATGGATATAAATGTCTTGGTATACTGGAATTAGATAAAATTATGGAGGGTGAAATGAAGAGAAAGTTTGTAAAGGAATACGGGAGGAGATTAAGACTGGTGCTGAAATCAAAACTGAATGGCAGAAACAAAATCATGGCGATGAATACTTGGGCTGTTGCGCTACTGAGGTATGGAGCTGCTGTTTTGAAATGGACAAAAGATGAAATTGCTGCAATGGATCACAAAACACGTAAACTGATGACACTGTATGGTGCTCTTCATCCAAGAAGCGACATTCATCGATTATATTTACCGAGAGAAAAGGGCGGAAGAGGTTTGATCAGTTATGAAGGATGCATTCGTACAGAGGAGAACAGTTTGGGATGGTATGTAAAGAACAGTGTGGAACCACTTTTACAACAAGTTGCAAAGACAGGTGTGATTGAAACGGAAAGATGCGAAACAAAAGAAAATTTTAAGAAGAAAGCAGTAGAGGAGCTAGAGAAAGCTTGGATTGACAAGAAAATGTATGGACAATATAACAGAGATTTAGGTAAAGAAGTGGATAGGGAGAAGACATGGTGGTGGCTGAAGAAAGGAGACTTGAAACCTGAGACTGAAGAACTTCTTTGTGCTGCACAAGAACAAGCTCTAAGGACAAATTATGTAAAGTTTCACATAGATAGAACTGTCGAATCTCCACTCTGTAGACTTTGTGGGGGAAAAGGGAGAGCATATAACACACTTGATAAGTGAATGCAAAAAGCTAGCACAAAAAGAATACAAACGAAGACATGACAATGTGGCTCGCATTGTACACTGGAAGCTATGTGGTTTGTACCAACTAGAGAAAGCTGAAAAATGGTATAAACACCAACCAAATTGAGTAATTGAATCAGATAATGTAAAGATTCTCTGGGATTTTAACATACAGTGCGATCATGTGATTGAATGTCGAAGACCTGATATTGTAGTGGTTTTAAAGAAGGAAAAGGAATGCAAGATCATAGACATCGCAGTTCCAGGGGACTGTAGAATTGGTATAAAAGAAACAGAGAAGGTAAAAAAGTATGAGGAGTTGAAAAGGGAAATTTGGAAAATATGGGCAATGAAAAAAGTAGAAGTCATTCCAATAGTAGTAGGTGCCTTAGGAGCAGTTAGTAATAAACTGGATAAGTGGATTGAGAAATTGGGAATACATATAAGAATAGAACTTCTACAAAAACAGCATTGTTAGGTACGGCAAGAATACTGAGAAGAAGCTTGGAAAGCTACAATCTTTGGGACCTGAGGCTACTGGTTGTAGCCAGCTTCCAAGGAAAAAACATAGCCAGCATAAGAACAAAGCTGTGAAAAACATGTAATAATAATAACCAAAGTAGAATATTATTTGTTCGCGTATAGCTATAAACGACATAGCTGCAGTCGCTTTCCTGCTCTGGTTCGCAAAGAAGGATACCATTAAAATTACTTTAGTTTAGCATTTGCCTTACTTATTTACGCGACGGACTAACTTTAAAAGAGGCCGGACTAATTTCAATAGATTAATCATGCGGTATTAATATTTCAAGTTAAACGACTGCATTTTTTACAAGAATTATATCCAATAACCTCTAAAGCACGAATTACAGCGTTTGCCAGGTTCTGTAAGTTCAAGCCCAACTATATTGCTTACCTTTTTGCTTGCCTTTTAATAAAATTATGTAAGTTAAGCATTTGCCAAACTTTTTTTACGAAACGGGATAGCTTTAAAAGAAGCCGGGCTAATTTCAATAGACGCCGGGCTAATTTCAATAGAAGCCGGGCTAATTTCAATAGAGGACGGGCTAATTTCAATAGAGGACGGGCTAATTTCAATTGAAGACGGGCTAATTTCAATAGAATTGAAACTTCAGGAGAGCATGATGTATCTTTTGAAGTCGAACGATTGCAATTTTTACTTGAAGTATATCTAATAACCTCTAAGACGTCGAATTACAGGTTTTGTAATAAGTGTGCAAGGTTTTGTAAGTTCAAGCCCAACTATTGCTTATATTTTTGCTTGTCTTTTAATAAAATTATGACTTTTTTACGAAACGACCTAACTTTAAAAGAAGCCGGGCTAATTTCAATAGACGCCGGGCTAATTTCAATGGAAGCCGGGCTAATTTCAATAGAGGACGGGCTAATTTCAATGGAAGCCGGGCTAATTTCAATAGGATTTCTTCAAGAGAGCATAATGCAATTTTTCAAGTTAAACGATTGCAATTTTTACATGAAGTATCTAATATAACGTCTAAGGCGACGAATTACAGCGTTTGAAATAAGTGTGCAAGGTTTTGTAAGTTCAAGCCCAACTATTGCTTGTCTTTTTGCTTGCCTTTTAATAAAATTATGTCAGTTTATCATTTGCCTATACTTTTTTACGAAACGGGCTAACTTTAAAAGAAGCCGGGCTAATTTCAATAGACGCCGGGCCAATTTCAATGGAAGGCGAGCTAATTTCAATAGAGGACGGGCTAATTTCAATGGAAGCCGGGCTAATTTCAATAGAATCTTCAAGAGAGCATAATGAATTTTTTCAAGATTAACGATTGCAATTTTTACTTGAAATATATCTAATAACCTCTAAAGCACGAATTATAGAACGTTTGAAATAAGTGTGTAAGATTTTGTAAGTTCAAGCCCAACTATTGCTTATATTGCTTATTGCCTTTTAATAAAATTATTACAAACGCTGTAATTTGTGCTGTAATTCGTGCTTTAAAGGTTATTAGATACTTCAAGTAAAAATTGCAATATATCATTTAACTTCCAAATATACATCATGGTCTCCTGAAGATTCTATTGAAATTAGCCCGGCTTCCATTGAAATTAGCCCGTCCTTTATTGAAATTAGCCCGGCTTCCATTGAAATTAGCCCGGCGTCTATTGAAATTAGCCCGGCTTCTTTTAAAGTTAGTCCGTTTCGTAAAAAAGTATAGGCAAATGCTAAACTGACATAATTTTATTAAAAGGCAAGCAAAAAGATAAGCAATAGTTGGGCTTGAACTTACAAAACTTTGCACACTTATTTCAAACGCTGTATAATTCGTGCTTTAGAGGTTGTTATAGATATACTTCAAGTAAAAATTGCAATCGTTTAACTTGAAAAATTACATCATGCTCTCTTGAAGTTTCTATTGAAATTAGCCTGGCTTCCATTGAAATTAGCCCGGCTTCCATTGAAATTAGCCCGGCGTCTATTGAAATTAGACCAGCGTCTATTGAAATTAGCCCGGCTTCTTTTAAAGTTAGCCCGTATCGTAAACAAACTATAGGCAAATGCTAAACTGACATAATTTTATTGAGCTGCACAGATTACTGTGTCTTGACTCTTGAATAAGCTGTATAACAGATCACTGGTTTGCCTCATCTTTACTTGATTAAAGATTAAAGAATACATTATTAAAGTCTAAGGTATAATTATATCTCTACTTTTAGGTCTTTATATCAGTGGCATACATGTGATTCACCAGATTAGCTCATGGTTGTAAAAAAGATGAAATAATACCATTGTGTTCTGTTTAACAAACTATCTACAGTTTTTAATGGGAAAGATGATGACTTCAAAGATATGAATATTTGGAAAATGATAAATAAGAAATATAATTTTAAAACACAACTAACCACAAATATGATTTTTGGTATGTGCAATATATGTCATTCGTTCGAAGAAATGTTATCTCTATAATAAAAAATCCCTTCTTCATCGACCTTTTCACTGTCAAAGTTTCCAGATATGATATCATTAGGTGAATTTTTACTATAAAGATACATTACATTTCTTATTAGAATTTTGACCCAAATATCACACAAACCAAAAATTCTATTTGGCATTAATAGTCCAACTTTAATTAATGCATGCTTGATTTTTTTGTCATTAACTTGCATTTAATAAAGTTACAGCACACATAGTGCACAAATATTATCTTAGTTTATTTTTTTTTTTTTAAATCAACAGACAAAGGAGTCAAAGTCATGAAAAAAAAACTGAATTCATGCTACTGTGTACAGGAAAATGTTTATTTAAAAACTTGATCTACAAGAACAGCTTAGGAAGACAGGTTATACAGAATTGAATAATAGTTGAAGGGTCTTGTATATCGAGTAGAAGTTTATATGCATTTATTATACCTAACCAGGAAAAGTTGTGAAAAATCGAAATGCAACTGCTGATCCCTGGCAGAAATCCAATCTGCCCTGCAACTCCGGTGCAGCGCTTGCTGTAACCAATATATACAGGGGTGGAAAAAATATGTGAGCACTGCTCATGTGCAGTAAATGTTAAACAGCTGCAGGAAATTTGTTCGAATGAAGATTTGCTATTGATTACAGTCGATTTCACGAAACTTTGACCACAAATTTTCCGAACTTCGTTGCGAAGTTCTCAAGATTGTTGCGAAGTTCAAAAGTTCATAATGAATTCACAAACCTGTTCGTAAACTACGCATTTGATTGGCTTCTTCTACTTCACGGACCAATCAGGGACTTTGTTTACAAATTGGCTTGTGAATTCCAATATGAGCTTCCGTACTTCGCAACGAACTTGCGAACTTCGCAACGAAGTTCGGAACATTTGTGGTCAAAGTTTCGTGAAATCGACTGTAACATTTGAAGGAAACCGGCCCATGTCCCACTATGGGTGCAGCAACATATGGTTGACAGACATTATTCCTTGAATTTAAAACCATGGTCAGCTGGAACACTATATGTTTATGCACATGCAGATTTAGCACAAAGGACATTTTTCACTAATAAAGGAAATTTTTGTCTCCAGGTTGTGCTCCCGGGAACCTGGCTTCTCACTCAATTCAATAATAGTTGAAGAGTCTTGTATAGAAGGATATTTAATAAATGTCTATAAATTTCCACTCAATAATTTTCATCTGTACAAGACCTTTCAAACAGGGTCAGCCCTGCAAATCAGGCACACATAAACTGGCCTGGATCCTTGCAGATGTCATCATGGCTCCAACCCTCACAAGTTCAGGTTGTTTGGCAAGGGTTGGAATGTTGGGAGCTTTACCATTTAATAACAGCAAAGCCATAAATTCAAGCCAAGTATTGGTCTAATGCAGCAATAAAGCTAATACAATCATTGAATCATGAAATGTATTGTGATTTTCAACAGTACAAAATAGAATCGAAAAAGCTCCTCCTTTAGTTAATTTTTATATCCCAATAATTCAAGCTGCAAAACATAATTACTCAAAGACAACCCAAAATATGGTATTAAACTGCAAATGGCAAATACATTTACATATAGAAAATGGCAAAACATTTACATATAGAAAATATATTATTCACTTTAATACGAAGAACTATCACGATATACTGTACATGTAAGGTCCGTTTCATGTGAAAATGAATTTCCTTATTTCCTTGTTATATTCTTCCAACTTTCAAACGTATTCTTTGGCCCATATTTCGTCAGTGTAGCTTTAAATGCCAATATTTTCATGCTCGACGAAGCTAGATGCCATCTACGAAGGAGCACTTTCAAATTTGATTTTGAAGTGGTTTTGTACGTTTCACCTTCAATTTTATATTCAGCGCAATCGTAGGAACTTTTTTCAGTACCAGAGAACGACTTTGAGCTTAATAAACCGACCTTTCTTGCAAAAATTCTCACTTTAGTAAGTTACAGCGTCAAAATATAATACAATTCTATAGTGTTTGTTTACGCTTGCGTTCCTGAGTCCCAGGCTCCCAAGCACGACGGGTTTTTTTTTAAATTGTCATGTTTGAGGGTCAATATCTCGGAAAATACTGAACCAAATCAAAAAAGGTTGAAGAACTTCCAAACTAACTTTTTGTGCTCTTTCCAAATCCGTAAATATCCCACAAGTGATATAGGCACTTTAAGGTAAAATTCAACCACAAGTCACTAGTCACGTTTTAAAGTCACTAGTGTTCTTTGTAAACTTAAGGTCCTTAAGCTGCCTAGAAAAAGGGCTTATCGATACTCGATAGACTTTGAGTTTGCAATAAAATTATTTCGAATTCTCGCTTGCAAATGACTTTGCTTTCTTTTTTATTTAAAAAATTCAATATCATAAAAAAGGGAATCAATATTAAAGATACACTAAAATTATATGCTGTCTTGTTTAGTTGTTTCATATACGCAAAGGCCGTCGGGTTTTAAACCATTATAAAATCAATATTTAAAACAAACTTACCTTCGTTAACGTCGGCTCCCTTCTTTTAGCCGATTCTGTCGCAGTTTCTTTCTGAGAGAGCTGTTGAAATTTACAAAATCTTGCAAAAATGCGAGCAAAAATGAAATATATTTGCAAGAAATTGATCAATCATCGATGATCAAATCAAGAAATGTTTGCTATTTCGCTGTTGTCATGCAGTCGTTATAATGCAAACTTTAAATTGGACCAATCAGTGTCCGCTATTCATCACAGTCCGCCATATCTTTTAGATCAGTGAGGATGACCACCCATCGTTGGTCACCCACGCCCGCGATAATTGATGAACTTTACAACAAACGTACTTGCAGGGAGGTGAGTCCGGGATTGGACGCACCGAGGGTGGCTGGAAGTTTCCCGAACTTACCGAGCGAAGCGAGGTGAGTTCGGGAATCTTCCAGCCACCCGAGGTGCGTCCAATCCCGGACTCACCGAACCTGCAAGTACGTTTGGTTTTTATCCCATACACCGAGCCATACACACATTTGTAGCTCTTCGCGATATATTTGTCACTTTCGTCGATGTTTTGTGAACATTTTCCCGGCCAAAAAAATCACTGGGCAAGAAAATACTTCTTTATTTACATCTACATTATCTTTACTGCATTTTTTCTTTGGTTTTTCTTCAGTATGTTAGTCACCGAAAAAAGTTCTTTAAAGTTTAGGTTTATCGGCTAAATTTTGTCCGCCATATTTGTTATTGTTATTGCAACGTAAGCAGTTTAGCGGGTGAGTTCGGGCGAAAAGCGGGTGAGTTCGGCAAAAGCAGGTGAGCTCGACGACAAGCTCACCTGCTCTAAACCAATCAGAAAGCCGCTTTTAACACAGGTATGGGATAATAGACTTAGCTAATGCTTTCGTTTCCCCGGGTGTAACTAGGCGGGGGGAATTAGTTGCCTCGCACGACGCTTCGCGCAGTCGGCTCGGGGGTAATGTCGGGAGTTTATCTATTGGTCGAGTGTTGAGGGTAAAATGACGAGTGTGAAAAAATAAAATAATACTTTAAGGAAAATAATTGTTTTTACACTTCAACTGCTACTAATTCCTAATGGGCAATGTCTTAGGAGTGTGTTGTTGATTCTAATTCGTCGGGGTAATTTGCAGAATGCATGCAGAACGCTATTTTCTAATATTGAAATGAAGTAGGGATAACGTCAATGGTAGAAAATTTAATGTTTGATAAAACAAAGACGGGCACACAGATTTAAACTTAAGTATATCCCATTGCACAAGGACATTGTCTTGTCTTTTCTCGATGAGAAATAGTTAATAACCAATCAAATTGTTTATCGCGATCAAGATATAGAAAATATATTATAGGCTCCAGTAGCGCCTGTGCACCCCACCCTGTGCAGTAGAAAGCATTAATTATAGTATTATACGCCAGACTGGAGTGTCGACACATTGACTAGTGACATTGACTTTCACAAAACAGAATAGTAGTGGTTTTAGTGCAGAAATTGCAGCGGCTTTTCACGCTTATATATAAATCTACATGGATTGATTGCAAACCACCAATACATTTATTGCAATCTATTTGATTTAAAGGGTAATTTAACTACGCACAATCACTCACAAAGCAAATCCAGGTACCATAGCGTGATCAAGTTTTTAATTCCTCGCATAATATGCATGGTATTTATGAGGTAAAATCACGCCATTGTCATACGATAAACGTACTTTAAAATCGTCGCCTTCCAAATTTTTGTACCGATATTTGATTTACGTACCTACTTTAAGACTTTTAGCCGCAGAGGTTTCTGTATGGTTGCAATCAGTAGAGTTTATAAACCGGTACTCGAACCTAAGGATATCTCCATTGTTTGGTATCAGACCATCCACTCCAACTGGCGAGAGTGCGTTATTAATGTAGACGAACCAGTAGAAGTTAGATGTCGTGTTTTCTTCTACACAGCATATGGTTGTGATGTAATGACCAAGATTTGGATATGTTTTATATTGAGAAAGATAACATGGATTTTGTTGAGCTGCCTGTTGGAGGAACTGGAAGGCTGTGGTTCCATTCGCGGCAGTAACGTTCACTGCTGGTATCACATTCTTGTTTGTGAAGTCAGTAAAACGCAGTTGAATGGAAACGGAAATGAGAGCCTGGTAAAAATTAATATAAGAGATGTGATGCTGAATGACTATATATTCCAGCCCATCCCAGCTGTATATTAAATTAAACGTTTTCTTTATAGTTCTCGCATAAACTGTTACTTAGTTGGTAAACCTACTTAGTAAATTAATAATGATGATATAACTATAGTGATTATGATTTGCAATTAGATGTAGGCCTATAAAGAAAGAACGTAATTTTTAAAATTATATATCATGTATTTATTCAATCCTTGAAAATATTAGGCCTATTCCTGACTTACCGTAGACTTGACACCTGTAACTTGAAAATGAGAATAAAATAAATTTATGAAATGGCAAGCCTGTACATCAAGCCTATATTCTGAGCCCTAACGGAAATTGAAGCCCTAACGGGAATTGAACCACGTAACCTTCCGATGACCCGCCGTTATCATCTGTGGTTTCCTTCTAAGAGAGCTTATTGAGGTAGACATTTTCTGCGCACCAACATTAAGGTGGCAGACCAGATTTTGGCAACGCAATTTCAGGGCCCAAAGCTTTGAAAGGAAGCTGGGCCCTAAGCTGTGAAAGGTAAGGCACATCTATTAACCACTTGCACCAAAAAGACTTAGAACTGCCTAATCCTACAACAAAGTCTATGTAAAGAACCACAGTGATAATTCTCATATACTGTACTTTCAAGACATTTCCCATTAGACAACACCCAAGCATTTATCAAAGACGCATAGACTAAATATCTTACCGTTTAATCTTGTGAAGAAGTAAGCGGCCGTCAAAAATGTTGAAATTAAAGAAAACTTCATTATTTAATTGGTATATTCACCTGCTACTGCTGGTCACCACAAGTACCACGGGTTTTTTTTAAATGTTTCTCTCAAGATGAAAGCATTTTAATACATTTTTGCAGGAAGTTCAACTTTCATGTATGACGCAAATGATAATAGCATAATTGTGCTCAGTGCTGTGCTGTAATTGTGCCATGATTCTTTATTGAAAGAAACCGATCTTTGCAATTGTGTTCACAAGTCATCTTATTTCTTTACGAAGTTTGCATGATGATTCGCACGATGTCTAGGACATGACGCAAACGAAGACATACCATACGAAGACATGGACATTCCATAGTCCCTTAAAACTAAGTTGCCTAATGATCAACGCTAAATTATATCAATAATTCTTAACGATTTTTGTATAGTAGGTTTACATACATACGAACAAACCGTTTGTTATTTTTGAAGCAATTTATAAGCTATATGATAGCTATCAAATCATAGTTATAGAAACAATGCTACATTTTAAAACAAGATGGTTAGCCTATAACGAATTCCTGTGAAACTTTAGAATCACCAACGCGTGTCATCTTTTTCATTTTCACGTCTTTCTATTATAACGGATGGGTTATAGATGGGTTATGTTTCTATTATAACGGATGGGTTCACTAAACATCCATAAAGAAAGAAAATTCGGATTCAATTGTTATGAACTAAATTTACTTTTATTATTAAGTAAATAAAGAATTAAGCGACTGTCAAAATGTTCAAATTATAGCAGACTTCGTTATTTGGTGCTTGTCTGTTGCTGTTGGTTTCGATAAGTGCTATATTTTGTACAAAACGAGATAAAGCTTGCGTGATGATTCAGATGATCTTGAGGACATGACGTGTTAACGTGATGTAGACCACTCTCGCGAGTTGACTCGAGTCCAATTCATTGAATCGATTATTATATAAAGGTGTGGGTGTTCTGTAATTCTTCATTCAAATTAAACAAAGCGTTTTTCGTGACAGCGTTTACATACTAATCAAATCGCATCATTTTTGCAGTTTCAGTAGGTTTATCATATGCATGCATTTAGAAGGGTAAGGTATATCGACAGAAATTTCCGAAATTATCGGGACGTGCTGGGACGTGCTGGCTAAAGACGAGCCAACGAGAACTTGCATGCTGTGGGGGCCCCTGCCATCATGGACCCCTAAAATGAAAACATTAGAAAATATTTTGAAAATCAAGATTAATAATACATAACCATTTATATTCATTCATACGATGTTGAATGGGCCCCCCATTAATGTTGAATGGGCCCCATCAAACGATGCTTATTCGTTGTCCTTTTTAAGACTCCAGCACGTCTCTGCTCCCAGGTAGTGTTTTATTAGGTCTAAAGCAACTCGCGCTACGCGCTCGCGGCTTTATAAACCTAATAAAACACTCCTGCTCGTTAATTAAACAGTACTTCAAACATTTCAGTAATTTTTCTGAAGTACGTTTATGCACATACCAACATACTGTTTGTTACATTTTGCAAGTGTTATGATGTGCATTGCTTTGCAGTTTATATGCTGTGAATGAGAAAAAATGCCATCTTTTTGACGTCTTTAAAGGCTCCTACAAAATTTAGTCTGGTACACATTTCGAGAGAGAGCAAATTCAGACTATATTCAACTTTTACGGACTAAACTAACGTTACCATGATGGTAGGTAATTAGGTCAAAATGTTGAAATTAGAGTAAACTTCAGTTTTTACCTGATGTTCGCCTGTTATACTTCTGGTTTCAACAAGTAATAAGCAGTGTACAGTATAGTCTTTTCTCTAAACAAACTTCTGTCTGGATATACTTCTCTCAAGAAGAAAGCGTGTTAAGAAAAAGAGTTTTGCAAGACGTTCAACGTACTGCACACACACAGTGTTGTAACAAGTCAAGCGCCACTCTGCATGGCTGGTTTCAATCTATGGAATTAGGTGATCAGCATTGAGAAGAATTCATTGTTCTTCTAGTTCACCAATCTGTGGAATTGGCAACCAATCAAATTCACCTTAATCATTTTAGATATTTAAAGACAACATCCCGGGAGCGAGCTAGGATGTACAGATCTAATTACGACCCAGTGTCATGTTTGAAGTACTGTTTAAACTCATATAACTAGCATAACTAGCAACTCAACTCATAAATAAACTTACAGATATTTCACAGCACACTCCCTATCAACCTCGTTCCCAGGCTCTTTGCTCTTGGGAAGCAAAGACCCTGGTCGGAGCTGGTCACGTGAACCCCCAGATTTTGGGGGTAAATTGAACTTGATCTCAGGGAGGGGTAGTAGAGGAGTCTGTTTGTTGCGTTTGGAAAATTGCAACTTTATGTGTTATAATTTCGGGTGATAAAAATGCAATTTGCAACAAGAGATTGTGAAAGGAACTGTTTTAAATTGTATCGATCATGACAAGACTTCCTGCTGTACTGAATGTCATCAATAATAAGTGTTGCGGTACATTTCAAGCGAGAAGCTGGATCATATTTCACTTGCAAGGAAAACACTCCACACGCGCCTGGCTTGCGAAGTTTAGCACGTATCGCCGTAGAAACATACATATCTTCTACACAGAATGATCGATAAAACGGTATTAAACGAACGATATGGTTCTTTATGGTTGAAGTGTATCCTGTCCGATATTCAAAACAAAAGATTTATTTTATAACGGGATCCTTTGATTTCCCAAACATCGCCAACATGTGTAAACAATAGTGCTATTTTGACTGTAAAAACACAGGATTAAAACCCGTTATGGACTGGCTATAAAATTCATTTCATTTACATTGCTGAAACTCAACGATCAAGAAAGATAATGTCGAAGTGTAGCTAGCTATCTGTTATCACACAAACGCCAAGACTCCTCCGTGCGTTCCGTGCGTGCGGTACAACTTGAATATCTAGGACGATATATGCACCAGACACTGGTATTGTACTTTATATAAATTATTTCATATTTTGTGTATACAGTAATTTGCAACGTGTATAATATTAGACCTTTCATTGACATTGACATTGTCCATTGAGGGCTTTATTGAAGAATAATCCAGCTTCTTTAGACTTGTATAATGGATTAATGCCGCTGTGAGTTATCAATATTTAAATCAACTTTAATCTTTATCGTATTCCGTAACCGACATTTTAGAAGTTTAGTCTGTTTTACCAAACAATACTGGAGGCAAACAACCTATCTATCAATGGAAACGTTAAAAGGTTTGTTACAGTAAAACTCATTAATATAAGCGTGTGCATATACAGTTTATGAATTATGTATATCCTGATAAAACGTAGGACACTTTATAGTTTATACCAGATGTAATAAAAAATACATTGCTAAACCTTTTCTGCTGTCATTCCTTTGCATTTAAGGGGAGAGGGTAAATGGCGATAGAATTTATAGCAGATGCTGTGCAATATTTTGGCTTCAACAAACAGGTACTCGTGCAGACAAAAAAGAAAATTCATGCAGTTGTGAATTGTCGTATGTCAGCTGTGCACTGTCCATTTCAAACAATTTTGTACGTTATATTTTGTCTTCCTGGTGTTTAATATAAACGATGATAACCTTTTAAAAAAATCTAGAGCAATATGTCTATAAACAGTTTTAGAATCAATAGAATGGACATTCAATGTGTATTTGGCTTGTGTCCAAATGTGTCACGTTTAAGACCGGCAAGCCGCTAATCCTACGACCTATAAACAGTCGCTTTTGAGACATCTGTTTAACAAAATTTATACCGTGTCCATATTAGAACAATTCATTGGCATATTATAAGCATATTATAAAAATCAGAGCCAGAACAGAAACGCACGCGTGAAATGAATCTACGCCCGAACCGGCGAACCCCCAGAAAATAAAAATATTTCAAAGCGTACAGTCATACGTATACGTTCTCGTTGCTTGATTTCCTGAATTTTCTGTTGCTATAAGAATCTGCATTTTAGCATGTTTGTATAATTTAAAAGCAAACAGAAACCAATTTAGCAAGTAGTTTGAGGTATATATGATTCTTGAAGATGAATTAGATGATTGTACAGAACGGCCACTCCTTGCAATCGAAGTGCGAAGTGCGGAAGTGGAAACATGTAATATGAGACTTTTCCATCCCCCTCTTGGGCTATCAATTTTCTATGGGTCACGTGACCAGCTCCGACCAGGGTCTTTGCTTCCCAAGAGCAAAGAGCCTGGGAACGAGGTTGACTCCCTATCAGGGCTTTTCAGTGACTGGCTACATTGTGAATAGATAGATAGATAGAACCGGACTGACGTGAAGCAGACCGAGGTAGACTTTGAGCTTACACATGGCGCTTGAGCAGCCGCTATTAGTCGATACCTCACAGGGCCGTGCCACCCCAACAAGAAACCGGTTGGCATGGCCCTGATACCTCGTTAATGATCTGCCTCTTGACCTATGTGCTTAACTCACCCTGTCAACTTTCCCTGTGGGAGGAAACCGAAGTACCCGGAGAAAACCCACGACGGCACGACTTTCGGCAGAGCGTTGATTTTACTCTTTTCACATGAGGACTGTGTTGGAGACGCAGTGAGAAAGTTCTCACTGAGATTTGAACCTCAGAGGTGAAAGGCAAGTGCGCTAACTACTTGGCCACCGAAGCCCCAATGTCATCAGTATCGAGATGAATTCATTGTTCTTCTTCACCATAATATTTTTAATGAGTGTATTCTGAACAAGTTACACTTGAGTTGACTCAAGCATTTACGGCAGATACTGTATCAATGAAGCAGTCTGAGCCAAGATATTTGGGTCTTGATTTTTTCTATGTTGGTATAATGTACTCAGGTGAATATGATGCTTGTGATGTTACTCTGAGTGTATATCTGTTGACTCAATTTGAATTGGAGTCGAGTACTTGAAAATAGCGATTCGAGTTGACTGATGACTCGACGTTACAACAATGCACGTATGACGCAAATGATATAAGGCGTAAGTGCGCTGTGATTCTTCATTCAAATTAAACAAAGCGTTCTTTGTGACAGAGTGTTTACATACTAATCAAATTAAAATGTGAAACGAGAATAGCTCATGTTTAGTAGGTGTAACTAACATTTATGGCAGATATCATTGAGGCAGTCTGAGCCGAGATATTTGAGTCTGTTGACTCAATTTGAATTGGAGTCGAGTACATGAAAATAGAGATTCGAGTTGACTAATGACTCGAAGTTACAACATTGCACGTATGACGCAAATGATGTGATTCTTCATTTAAATTGAACAAAGCGTTCTTTGTGACAGTGTTTACATACTAAGCAAATTAAAGTGTGAAACAAGTAGCTCATGTTTGGTAGGTGTAACTAACTTTTTATCACACTTACATGGGTAATGTATCGGACGAAATTGCGAAAAGTATTAGAAAACATTTGTTTTCCATTTCTAGGACATGCCTCGTCCGAAATGTTTATCTTTTTTTATTATACAGGGTGTATCAAAAAAACTGAACAGATTTAAAATTGCTCTCAACTTCGCAAAACAGCTATTTGTATCTGTTTTTTATATATATAGCTTCTTTAGGTACTTATAATGTAAAATAATGGAAAAAATTTCTCGAACTCAAATTTTGTGAACCAGGGGGGTGTGTCTTTTCCAACAAACTAAAAATGGCTCGCGCACAAAATTTAAAAGCTGCAATCATATTTTGAGTTAACAGATGGAAAATTTGTCGGGATTTTAATTACTGTACAAAATTTCAGACAATTTGGTTTAGTTTAAGCCCCTTAACTATTCACGCAAAGTTACAATTTTCCCGAAAAATTAGCTATTTGCATGCTTAATTATGCTAATTTGCATATGTCAGCAATATGCAAATTAGGTAAAGGCATTAATTAAACATGCGAAAGGCTGACTTTTTAGAACAAAATGAATAGTTAAAGGGCTTAAACTAAACCAAATTGTCTGAAATTTTGTACAGTAATTAAAAACCCGACAAATTTTCAATCTATTAACTCAAAATATGATTATAGCTTTTAAATTTTGTGCGCGAGCCATTTTTAGTTTGTTGGAAAAGACACCCCCCCCTGGTTCACAAAATTTGAGTTCGAGAAATTTTTTTCATTATTTTACATTATAAGTACCCAAAGAAGCTATGTATATAAAAAGCCAGATACAAATAGGTGTTTTGCGAAATTGAGAGCAACTTCAAATCCGTTCAGTTTTTTTTTATACACCCTGTATAAAGTATAGTGCTTTATGCTTTATAGAGATTTCGAGCACTGACAAAACTGATAATCTCAAATGTGAGATTATTTATAATAATTTCACATGTGAAAATTATCGCTTTTCAATTATCGCTTTCCTCTAAAAATTATCGCGGCTTTTCAGAGACTGTCCTTTATATAATAAACAGAAAAATACATGGGTGCTTGGAAATACCAGATTTATTTCTCGTGCTTCGAAATTAATCTGGTATTTCCGCGCACCCATGCATGCAATATTCTCTATAGACTATATATATACCACGTACGAAAGCGAAATGAAGTTTGGGTGATGATAATTCGGATGATATTGAGGGCATGGCGTAAATGTTACAACCGTTCTGCAATTCTCCATAAATTGCATAATGCATGATGAATGCTAAATAAATTATCAATGCTAAATTAAATTCGGGAGTTGTGATTTGTATTCTTGATAATATAACAAATATTTTGAAACGATAATTCACTTAAAACATTTATACATGCAATTTTTTTTGAAGTAGCTACTGTATATTTACGTAAATACAAACACATGCACCGCGTTTGTTAATTCTTGCAAGACTAATTATTTTTGTGGCGTTGGTTGCTCTGCAATTGATAAGTTGTAAAATAATAGTTAGAAAAAATGCTACATTTTTAAGTCTTCTTTCAATTCATGGAAAATGTTAATACCTACAGTATGGCCCATGCACGTCCATATTTCTATACTTGCCCGCCAAAATTCGTCTAGCATGTTCCTATTGTATAAAACTCTCTAGAGAGCAAATTCAGACTCAACTGTTACGAACTAAACTATAACTTTAATAAGGTAATGAGGGAGTAAGTCGGCGTCAAAATGTATATGCGTGATGATTCGCATGATATTGTGGACATGACGTAAATGCTACGTAGACAGTTAGTTATATACAATTTGTAGTAGTGCAAACATGACACTGGGTTGTAATAAAAACTGTACATCCTTGCTCCCGAGATGCATGCTGTCTTTAAATGACTAAAATAATTAAAGTGAATTTGATTGGTTGCTAATTACACATATTTCAACTAGTTAGGCTGTGACCAGTTACAACGCTGCATGCGTACAGCATGTTGAAGTTCTTTCAACATCAATTGGTTAACATATCCGAACAGCAATTTATTTCGAGTAATAGATGTATTGCGTGATACTCTAATACTTGTTGAAAGCAGCTAAAAACCAGGGAACACCAGCCAAATACAAATTAAGATTACTATACGACACCCTGTACAATCAAAATTTTGACACTTAAAATAACCATGCTTTGAGAGACTTCAAAAAGATGACATTTTACCAACTTTTATAGACCTTACCCTTTATTCACTATATATTGATCCAATTATAAGGTCTCGATTTCGTGTTTGCCAGTTTTGGCACAACAGGCGTACATGAAGGTTATATATTCCCATGTTTCCTTCGCAATTTCGTTCCTACTTCATCTTAATGAACAATAAAGCCCAATAACAAAGTAATTTCTTATAACACTATTGTACATGGAACACAAGTTATATAGGCCCTAATACGTGCCAGGAAAACGAGATCATTTGGTATAATGTCAATAAACAGTAAGGTCTACACTGACAACTGCATGATACACTGCAGAGCAATGAACGCCATAGCACTTGCAAGACGTAACAAACGGTGTGTTGGTATGCGCATAAAAATACTTCACAAAATATTATTAAAATGTTTTTAAGTTAATTATCGTTTCAAATAAATGGCTTTTAAAACTAATATTCGAAATATTTGTTGATATGATTGATCACTTAAAATCTTAAATCGCAACTCCGAGTTCAATTTTGCGTTGATCATTAAAAACGCCTTACATGGAAAATTGCAGAAAGATACGCCCACACTGTCTATAACATTTACGTCATGTCCCCAATAGTCTGCGAATCATCACGCAAACTTTATTTTGTTAAAGTGTCAAAAGTCAAAAACTTCCTCAACTCGATCGCTCACTCTAAAACACTCTGCGTGGTTACAATTTTACTGGTTAACGTAGAAATACTAACTCTATTCGGGATAACTTAATATTCCTGGTTAAGGGATTTTTTTTTCACTTCGCAGCTGCCATAGTTTGATGAATGTAACCAGGAATCTGGTTGTATTTGGCCACGACGTCCTGGTTAAATTCACCAGATTATGTTATGTAGATAAATAACCAGACAATTGTCGAAACCAACAGTAACAGACGAGCACCAGCCAAATAATGAAGTCTGCTATATAATTTCAACATTTTGATAGTCGCTTTTAAAATTCTCTATTCACAGTTATGTCCGAATTTTCCTTCTCTATATAGAGGTTTATATAGTGAAGCCATCCCTTATGCTAGACGGATCTTGACGTGAAAATGAAACATATGACACGTTGGCGATTCATCTTAATTATTTTAAAATGTAGCATTGTTTCTAACTATGATTTGATAGCTATCATGGCTTATAGATTGTTTAAAACACGGTTTGTTCGATATACGAAAACTTAGCCTACTATACAAAAATCGTTAAGAATTATATTCGAAATATTTATCGATATTATTTAGCGTTGATCATTAAGCAACTTAGTTTTAGGGGACTATGGAATGGTATGTGTTCGTTTACGTCATGTCCTGGACATCGTGCGAATTATCATGCAAACTTCGCAAAGAAATAAGATGACTTATGAGCACAATTGCAAAGATCGCTTTCTTCCAATAAAGAATAACTAGCACAATTACAGCACAGCACAGCACACAGCACAATTATGCTATTATCATTTGCGTCATACATGTATGTTTAACTTCCGGCAAAAATCTATTAACATATTGTTTTCGTCTTGAGAGAAAACTATTTAAAGAGCAGTTTGCTTTGAAAAACAGCTATACCGTAATACTTGTGGAAATCAGCAGCAACAGGTAAACACCAACCAAATAATGAAGTTTGCTATAATTTCGACATTTTTGACGGTCGCTTTCTTCTTCACAGGATCAAACGGTAAGACATTTAGTTAATTCGCGTCTTTGATAAATGTTTGAGTGTTGTCTCAGGGGAAATGTCTTAAAAGTACAGTATATGAGAATTTCCGCTGTGGCTCTTTCCATTGACTATTATTTTAGTATTAGTATCAGGTCATGCAGTTCCATAAGTCTTTTTATCGCCAGTCGTTAGTATATGTGTCATGCCTCTCGCACTTTTCTGGTAACACAATTTTTATTCTGCACTTCCTTTCAAAGCTGTGCCCTGAAATTGCGTTGCCAAAATATGCCCGGGGCACTAAATCTATTCCTCAATAAACTCTCTTAAAAAGAAACCATGGTGCCAACAATGTTCGCGGTGGGCATAAATTTACTTCCCATCCCAAAGTCAGACAACATAAAAGATAAACGAATTGACTCAGTTGATCAATTACGATGAGTACAGATGTACAGCCAGACATGGGGTGCGAGATTCTTTTGCGAAATTTATCCAAATTTCGTGAAACATAATTTTTGTGAATTTTTCATATATATATAGCCTAACACACACATACATGCCCACTATCCAATCCAAATAGTGACAGCATCACAATAACTTTTATTTTATTTATTTATTTATTTATTTATTTATATTCAAACATTTTCACGACTTATGGAATGGTAGCTGTTTCGGTGAGTATAAAACTTATACTGGATAGAAGCCATTCTGCAATCTAATTGGCTCTATAACAGGATATTATTTAATAGAAAATTACTGAGGCCAACGGCATTATTCGATATATTGCAGCCAGCTGAGGCCGAAGGCCGAAGCTGGCTGCAATATATCGAATAATGCCGTTTGGCCGAAGTAATTATCTATTATAATTACTGACTCGAATCAAAAGTAATTATTTTCGGCTGGAAGACTACGTTGCTGCTTGTTGGGACCGTATGACAATGAATCTATCCGACGTTACACTAGACATTTGTGAGGACATGCATGTAATGCATCGTGATAGAACAGATTTCAGTTTAATTAATGGCCCTAAATTAAAATCTCCACAAGCGGAGGTCAATTATAGTGTTCTAGTTTACATATTATCATTAATGATAAGGTTAATTCAAAGAGCGTAGTAAACTGGATAAACACGGGAATAGAACTTATGGTGTGTTCTGCACATGCGTATATCTAGGATAAAATCCCACAAGCGCAAACGAAACTATTTCTCTATAAAGTTGAGCTGAAAGGACTCACAGTGACCGTTTTGGCAGTGCTTCAGGCGCCCGATGATATTGTATGAGGGGCCTTTAGCACTGTCAACTTCTCATCTTGAGATGTTCGCGTTATCGCGTGTACTTGTCAGGATGACGAAGGATTGCGAATAATGTCTGTGTGCACTTGTGTACACGCTGCATTATTTTTAATAATGCTGTGTGCACGCTGCATTATTTTTAATAATGCTGTGTGCTATTTTAGCCCGTATAAACATTTACCCCTGGGAATTTCCCTACAATCAAAAAAGACCGCTCCCGTTTTTCAGAAGAACGCTAAAACTTCTCTACATTCGCTGATATAATGCAGAGAGAAAACAATAGGTTATTATGACCGTCAGTAATTATATAACTATAACAGGATATTATATAACTAACAGAATATTATATTGGAGTTATTGAAATCCAATAAGTGTTTGATTATATAGAACAAAACAATTCTATAACAAAATTTTAAAGTTGTCTATAAGCGAGAATGAATAATGCAGTGAGAACTAGAGGGCACTCAGAGACTGCATACGCCGCCTACGCGCAAAATATTGAAGTAATCTATTGTTATTAGAATTTGAATGGCTGGGGCCGGTTGTATAAAAAGGTGATTAAAGTTAACTATAGTTAGTGGAAACGTCATCCAATAAGAAGCGCGTATTTGAGAGTTAATCACTATTTAACTACAAAATAGTGATTAAAAAGTGATTAAGAGTTTTATACAACCGGCCCCTGGTGCATATATTATGCACGTCCTAATTACGCATTCAGCATAAAGTTTTATTTAATTGACCGGGAAAAGCAAGACAAACTTTTGTTATTTCTCATTGAATTTTTAACCAAATTCAACCAAATTTTAATCAGTTCTTCCTTGGTCGATGGGAAATGCACTCACAAAGTTTCGTACGGATATGTTTGGTATTTCTTGAGTTATCGTGCTCACAGACAAACACACACACACACACACACACACACACACATGCACATACACACACACATACAAACCCAGATGATTACATAACCTCCTGGCGGAGGTAAAAACCCAGATGATTACATAACCTCCTGGCGGAGGTAATAATACAGCGATAACATATCACACATCGGCGGCGAATTTGCTTAAATAACTAAACAAAACAGTTAATAAACTTTGTTTTAAAAAACAAAGTTGGCATAAAAAAATTCAATTTCATGTATGGAGTCTTTCAATTCCAAGTAATTTGATGTAATTTTACGAAAAAATGGTATATTACTAACCTCAGGACTATTGCATGTAGACAAACAAATTTTGTGCGCTTTTATAATTTTAAACAAACCTGGTAGGAAAAAACAGTCATATATGTTCGCCACTTTGCCATATCGTTTGTCTTGTGTTTAAAATTGACAAAACATCTGAATAAGTTTGATTAGCCAGGAAAAAAAACACAATGGGCTACTGTCCAATATGAACTGTCCTATACGCAAAATATCAAGCACGCACGTAATGCTATTGAAGACCCGTGATTGGTCAATGGCATCTGAGCGTACATAATAAATATATGTTATTTACCGGCTGGGAGTCCGTACTGAAGAATATTCGTTTCCCGAGGTCTCAGAATTAAGCGGCCCGATACTGGTAGCGACGAACGCTTCTGAGACCGAGGGAAATAATTTTCAAGCAACCGTATAAATAACTCTTTTTTGCGCGATGCTAAATTAAATTCCCAAAAAACTCCAGTGTGGCGAAGTAGATTTGAAATCAGTTGTGTTTGTGTATCTAGTCAAGCATGGCTGGCATATTGCTAAAATAACGCAATAAAAAGCCTTTATTTTTTATGCAATATATGCTTTTCTACTCAACAAGACAATAAAAAGATTAATATTTGTTTTTCTGATCCTTTTAGCTAATAACATGAATCTAGAAATCATTTTAAACTGGGGTTAACCTACGCATGCACCAAATTTCTTGAAACTTTGACAGCTTGTGCAAGACAGTCCTTATTTTGATTCTGTGCGATTGCATTTTGTTTCCGATAAAAAATTTTTGTCCGCAACGCTAGCATTTTAAATAATTTTAGTGCTAGATGTACTTTTTTGACAAAATGTTTTCGGCAAGTACAATTTGTTGCTGCGTGTTCAAACTCGAAAGAACATCTTTAAAACACGTTATTAGGCTAAAACGATCAGGAAAACAAATCGTTTTAATCAGTTTACCTTCAGTTTATTTTCTTGTTGAGTATAGAAATTAAAGCATCTATTGCATCAAAAATAATTTATATGGCGGTCACGCTAGTTGGACTAAAGCAACAAACAGATCTCAAATCTCGTTCGCAATGCTGGAGTTTTTTTAGGAATTTAATTAAGCATTGAGCAAAAAAATAAATGCATTAGTTACTGTGAAGGGGTCGGCCCGTACTCCTTGGTAATTCTGGATATCACAAAAATCTTACCCAATAACTGTTTTAGTTTTAATTTTTTGTACGTTTTCGCAGATTTGTAAAACTCATCTCCATTTACTTGTCTATTTTCAGACAATCTCAGTATCTGTCGAACTCGTCTTCGCCAACTACACCAATGCGAATTTCATACCTGCAATGACCCTCAGTGTGTCCGAGGGGACAAAAGCTTTTGAAATACTCGAGATGGCTTCCCAACAAAACCCGTGCTACAGATTCCAATTTCAAACATTCAGTATTGGTCGCTTCATTACAAGAATATGCTGTCTCGAACAAGATCCATCAGCTGACTTTTATTGGCTCCTTTACAAGAATGGTCAACTTTCCCATCTTGGAGTTGATGTGTTAACACCGGCGAATGGAGATACCATTACCTTCAAATACCAAAACGTTTAAACATAATTATATTATACGACAAACGCTCTCAGTCTTGTGCAAACTTACTGTCTAACTTTCGTACTTTCTTTAATTAATTAATTTTAAACTAACTACTCTGTTATAGTCAAACCGGACCTGTGAGAGGTTACTGTTATTTATTTAATTATTTAATAAGACAACTATTAAATGATGTAAACTTTTCTGTGCGTATATAGGGTAATTGAAAATCGTGCGACATCTGTACAGTACATAACGTCGGCTTTAAGGCAATTTTCCATTGCAGTCGCTTTGCCCGCACGGGTGGAGCAAACATTAGAGAGGTTAAGATACCCCTGTTCCAATTTACGGTTACGGGGGAAATCGGAGAACGACTTATAACTTAAGAAATCCAAGATACTCCGGCATCAGAAAACCTATCAGAGAATGGTAACTTTCGCTGTTGAGGTTCGCCATAGATTGTTGAAAACTTTGACGAACATATATATGCTCATTATTTTTTTGGATAAGATGTTGAAGCTTTTTGCTATTGAAACGGCCCATAAATACTAAACAGAAAACACCCATACACGTTTGTCTTTTACGTGTATACACCATGGTCAGCCTCGTACCCAGGCGCTATAAATGGGCACACTACAGTGTTTTTATATGGATCAGTGGCTCGAGCGCGCGGCGGTGCTTGGGGAGGTTGCAGGAAACGAAGCGCCTGGCAGAATTTGTAACAAACATGGCGGACATGAGGATGCAAATGAGGAAATTGCTGTACTATACTCAATGAAATTGAAAGGCCTGCCCATCGAGCGTGACATTTGGGAAAGATTTTATGTCCAAATGATCACTGCGTTGATAATAATTATTTTTCCTCGAAAACGGTATTATATATTTATCATTTTAGCTGGCGAGTTTCCTCAGGACCTCTCGAAATTTAATAGAAAGTCTCCTGGTCATGGTTTATTTCAAATGGTTGAAAATATTAAATATATGTCTGGTATTTGATGCACATCATGAAATGTACTGCCTTTTTGCAGTTTGAAAGAAAAGTATTCTGACAACAAAGTCAAAGTCAAAGAAACTGGCCAAGTTTATAACTTTATATTCTTGAATTTTAATAATACATTGAATTTTATAAATATGGAATGTTGAAACTACTATTTATTTGTACTGATGATATTTTACCTCAGATGAGAAAATTAACTGGAAAATATTTAATGATTGTAGGTTTCTAAAATTTTGCCAATAGAAGGAATATAAATTAACATGCATAAGTGCTTTTTAGTATGCAAAATATGGTGAAGATAAAAACATAAATTTTAGAGCTCTATTGTTTTAACTGGCTGACAATAATTATATAAACCACAAACCAGACCAAACTAATCCGCTCATCTCATGCATGGTTCACCTGTTGATGTTTGTGATTCACCTTACTTTTGAGTTTTGAACTATGAAGGCTATTGTCCTTGATTGCCAAAATCTACTATGTTTACACTAAGGAATGAGGTATACTCTGGACTTGCCTCTGGCTGCATACAATGCATTTGATACCAGTTACAGACATAGTCTAACAAATTGGACAATTTAAAGGCATGGTTGCACATTGCAATTTGTTGGGCTGATTACAGTACAGATGGTATTGATATTTAAAAATCAATGACATTTGAAAAATATGTGGCAAACATTTGATGGTCTCACTGAAAATATTTGTCAACAGTTAGCAAAATCTAAAATCAGCCCGGCAAAGTATGGTGTATAAACACACAAAAATACTCTCATACATGTACCATACATATACACACATGATTTACCATGTTGCCATGGAAATTGGTCTTGGGATTAAACAATCCAAACATGTTTATACACACAAATGCTTTACCTGAAATCATTCTCAGGTTACTCAAGGTAAGTCCCAGTAAACAGCTTGGACAGGTGTAGGTTTGTAGTGTAAACACAAGACCTATCCCAGTTGTCTCTGTGCTTGCTCTTAAATCCTCATGAATGTTTTACACAACTTGACTAAATGAGGTATACCTCATCAACATACTATGCAAACAACCCCTGGAACATTTAACTTAAAATGTTGAGAATTTTATTTATTTTGCTCATAATATAAACTACTAGTATTTACATTCAAAAAGATCTAGAGCTATGGCTGTATGGCAATATTTATGCAATTTAATACTCTTGTGGGCCTTTATTTATACACTCATGCACATCTTAACGTCTAAACAAGCTAGGCACATTAAACTTTGCAAATTAACAACTTTGCCCATTAAGTTTCACTTCCCCCTACTAGGGCTATGGTGGTGTGCTGATTGCACCACCGAGTTTCGTGGTGCAATTGTCAGTTCTAGACCACTTGATAAACTGCTAGATTTTTCAATCTCGCCATAGTTCTCCATCTCATAATCTGCTTCAGTGGCAATGGGGACATCACTATCTAACAACATAATAAATTAACAATATTTATTATTCATGTTTCGCTCGCTACTCTGGTTTAAATAAATGATTACAAAGCCCAGTCGAATTGTAATCAAGACCCAATGTTTCGACACTCCAGTCTAGTGTCTTCATCAGGGGTGATCTAAAACTGCGATCGTGGCTTCTTAAATACCCAAGGGATGACGTCACCTGCCAAGAAGATGCATATATTCTTCTGGCAAATAGGCGCCGTCATCCCTATTCAAGGCATGATGACTCATATTTATATGCCACGCTTCTAGGCAAAGTCTTTGACCATAGCGATTGTTTGTGGTAATTACTTTAGAGTTTTTCCACGCAATCTCGTGTTTGGTGTAACATACATGTTCGGCTAAAGCTGATTTTCCCTTGTCTAAAGTTGAAACAGCCTTTTGATGTTCTTTTAGCCGTGTACCAAACTGGCGTTTAGACTGACCCAAATACTCTTTATCGCAGTCACCGCATGGTATAGAATATATAGCATGAGTCTTCTGATTTTTTCAACAGGATCTTTTGGCTTTGCGAAAATATGGCCTAAGGTCAAATAGGGTTTAAAGGCAACCTTAATATTACAATTACTTAAGATTCTCTTGATTGGTTCTGTGACACCTTGAATGTATGGAACTATTGCAAAACCCTTAACAGAGGTATCACCCTCGGAGTTATTTTGGTTCCTACAAACAGGTGGTCTCAGGCAATCATTAAGAAAGCGCTTTGGGTAATTGTTTTCCCCTAAAACATTTAGAACATATTCACGTTCATTAGCTTGAGAATCACTGTTTGACGGCAACGATTCAGCTCTTTGAAGCAAAGTTTTTGCTACGGATCTTTTATGGCTTACTGGGTGATGAGAGTCGTATGACAAGTATTTGTCTGTGTGTGTGGGTTTGCGATAAACATCAGTCTCTAACTTCCCTTCGACAGTTCTGTGTGCATTCAAATCTAAAAAAGCTAAATGTCCATTTATTTCACGTTCTACCGTGAATTGGATGGACGGCTCAATAGAATTTAAATGTTGCAGCAGAATATCGATCTCATTTGTAGAAACCGCAGAGATGACATCATCGACGAAACGTTTCCAAAACGGTAGGGACACCGGAACAGAGGCTAAAGCTCTTTGTTCGACATCTTCCATTACTAAATTAGCAATTACTGCCGAAACTGGTGACCCCATCGCTGTTCCAAAAACCTGTTGATAATAACAGCCTTCAAACACAAAGTATGTGGCGTTGAGACAAAAAGACAGAAGATCAATAATATCTTCTACAGGCAAGGATGTTCTTTGTAACAAAGTTGCATCCTGTCTTAGTCTTTTTGCCGCAACCTTGATGGCAAGATCAACTGGGATATTTGTAAACAAGGAAACGACATCAAATGATACCAACACTTGATCTGCTTTAAGAGTTTTACCTCTTACAAATTCTGCAAAATGACAGGAATTTTTGACAGTGTTTTCGGTATTTCCCACCACAGG
>CACRXK020003246.1:13673-37368 GCA_902702795.2 Paramuricea clavata | reverse complement strand
GGTTAGGGGTTAGGGGTTATGTTTAAAATTAAGGCAATGTCTTAATTTGAAACGCTTCATACAATTAAGACATAGCCTTAATTAATTTTTGGAAGAGATCGAGCTGTGGGTACGAGAATGATCCGATATTAGATAGATAGATAGATAGTTTAATTAATTAAAAACATTACAACCCACGGGGTTGAATTACGCTTCTAACTTTACAATAAATATTTACTTTATCTAACATACATTGTTGTATAAAACTATTTTAAATCAATTCGTCCTACTAATATAAACGTTGAAAATGTTCTCTTTCCCTATATAAATATTTACTTTATTTAAAATACATTGTAGAATTATGCTGTATAAGAACAATAACCTTCGTTGTAGCCAATCAGATGCCAGTTTGATATGGATTTGGCCAGAGCCCCTCATCGCACCGCGCACTAGAAGGGCTCTGGGTACGAGAATGGATATTTACTGTAAAAAGTACTGTTATTTTTGTTTTGGGGCACGCGCGTCCCCAATCTCGTTCCCCGAGCCTGCGATCATTGGCGCGTCCCAAAAACAGTCTTTTAAAATCAGTAATTTCACAATTTTCGAAAGCTATATTATTCGAAGGGTATTCATGTAAACGTCTTCAAACTTTGTATACTTAGTAATTTTGACGTGGTCTTTCTAGTGATTTGGTTCATTTCTTAATTTGGGCACTTTTTAACACTTGTCCCCCAGTGGCGTAGCCAAGGAGGGGCGATGGGGAGCGACCGCCCCCCCCCCAATCGCCACAAAAACTTATTCTCTCAAAATCCTAAATCCATAGAGAAATTGGGGGAGGGGGGGATACACGTTACATTCTCGAAGTTAAAACTAAGTGTCGATCTTAGATAACGACGATTTACTGGAGGAGCTTGATGTGGGAAATCTCGTTAAAGCATTTGTATATATGATTCCAAAAAGAATGGATTTAGTTTAGATTTTCGACTGTTAAATTGGCATGTATATCATTACCATAGCATTGAATATTTTTTCTCAAATGTTTTACGTATGCCATGTATCTTATGAAAAGTAATGCAATTTTGAGAATGCGAGAAATGCGTCTCGTACAATTTATATCTAAATGCAAAATTTACGGTTAAAATTAATTTGGATTTTCTTCGATCCCCCCCCCCCCCTTTTCTATGCAATTCATTTAGATCCGAAGAGAAATATCTGGTAAAAAATCATGTCTTTGATGCACTTTATAATCCTCGGAATTCTGCAAAATTTCACCCCCAAAATGCTTCAAATCGCATTTCCGGGACTGTAGATTTCAAATTTTGGAATCTCACGCCATTGCCGTTCGCTTCGCGCCCCAAAAAAAAATAGAGCTGTCGTTACGCCACCGACAAATAGTGATGGGCGATACCAGGATTTTTAGTTCGATACTGATACTTTTAAAATCGGTATCGTTCGATACCGATACCTATTTCGATACTAAAATAAACACAAAATTTTAATTTTCGATACCGGAAGTGATTACTTAAATTGCCAGTATCGGCTATTTTCGATACCTACCCCGGTCAGCGGAAAAATATTTTACATTACCGTATGTAACCTAAATACAGTAAAGCCAAAAGCCCGAAACGTAATAGATATTTTCTATACATGACTTGGCGCACCACATTTGGAATATTAAGAGTTATTTTAAAGCCGAGAAGAAGCCGATTTTGAATGACATTATTTACCATATATTTTTCAATATTTCAATTTGAAAATTAAAAGCCATAATTCACATTATTTTGCAACCGTGCTCGTAGCCTAATTTAGATAACACGCCGGTGATTTAGAATAAAGAGGTTCTTTTTAAAATCATTTGAATTCGGTCTCCCAAGGAGAGATGTTATAAATATACAGACAGCTTGTCTGCTATAAGCAATTATACACTTCAATCCATTGCCAAAAGCCAAAAGCATTTTTAAATTAATTGATCATTTTCCGTATAAATTTGGAGATAAAAAGATATTCGCTACGACGTATGTTTTTTGTTGTTTTTTCCTTTAATATAACTTAGATATTTCATTATCTTAATTCTTGATACCATTGTAATAAACCACAAAAAGATCCTTGACCTTGTAGGACCTAGTTACTGGTAACATCTACGCTTCTCACGAATCACGAAAATAAATTAATGTTTACGAATTTTAACTGTAACAACTACGTGAAATAAGGTGTGTTTGTGCCACAACGGCAAGTGCCTTTTATTTGTACATTCCTGTACCTCTGATGTAAGTGAGAGTTCTTTCAGAGTCCCTGACTCAACCAAACACAATGGACCTCCAAATTCACTACTGATAGAGCTCTGCAGTATCAGAACTATAAAGTTAGTTTAGTTTTCATTTTCTACTAGTACTGTTGTAATACTGAACCACTATCGGTGATAAAAGCAGTTTAGCACTGAAAGAGCTAACTACCCATTATCAACATCGATATTAAACTTGAACTGACTTTCAGTAAACCTGAAACTTTAAGTTAGTTTAGGTTTCCTCACGTTCACTTATAATATATACTATGTTTGTTGGTCGAGCAGAATCGTAAAAGGTTGAGTTTCAAGTCGCAGAATCGTAAGCAGTGGCTCAGTTTATGGGCGACCGTTCCTTCCCCCTCCCCTTACCACCCCCCCCCCCAATCGCCACAAAAACCATCCTAAGTGCAACATTCCGATCAAAATTAAATTGAGTTTTTTCCTCCCAGCACCACAGAGGGGGAATAAGGTGATACGGACCCCTCCTCCAGTTTTCCAAGATGACTTTTCCAATTATTTATTTCCGAAAACAAATGTCTGGGAAAAGGTACGTTTTTGAGATCATAAAAAAAGGTATCAATTTCCCGCGCGTAATACAAAATGACTGAAAAACGGCAAACTTCGCAGGGCTATATTATCTGCATTTTACAACATTTCGCAACGAAACTTAGGAATATTACTAATTTTGTGATGCTCTTTCTGTGATGAGATTTTTGTCTAGACTTGTCTAGATTAAAATTTTGTTCATTAGGTACCCTGGGATCGAGGTTGGGTAATAGGTCCATAGTCAATTAAAAAACGATTTTTTTATTTCTATTTTTATAGTATTTTAAAATTTTAAAATGAAGGAGGAAATTCTGTGAAAAAGAAATGTTTGCGAAGGAAATAACCAGCAAAGTGGAAACACTAATTGAGATCACGTGCTTTCCGACAACTTGTCAACTTGAACTTGTGCAATTAAAAATCAGTCAATGGTCAAGACAACCAGCCTGGTCCCAGAGTCGTTCTGAAGCAAACGCGGATACGCGGATGTGGTATGAGACTGGGACCTAAGTGTGACGTCACAGCGCTCGGCACAGCACACCCAGGCAAGCCAGGCATAAAACTTATAAAACACTTAGAGCAGCGTTCAGCGCGAGAGCCTGGGACTAGGCTGCAAGACAACTATTAAAAAGTAGCGATTATCACATTTAAAGTCTCTGAACCGTCATTTAAGCATGGAAAATCCCTTACTATCGCACTTGGAAGGCATGTTAACACGTAACGAGGAACAAGCTGCGTCTAGAACCTACTCAAAAGATGAAAAGAACCATGCTAAGAACATGCTTGAAAGAATGTATAAATGTTATGAAGAAGGCAAATTTTGTGATGCCACCCTTGTTGTGGGGGAGAACGAAATCAAGACACACAGGTTGGTGTTGACTTCGCTTAGTGAATATTTCAGTGGGCTGTTTGATAACAACTGGAAAGATAGCAAACAGGACAAAATTGAGATTAAAGAGTTTGATGAAGCAACACTGAAATGTATACTTCATTTTGCCTACACTGAAGAGTTGCAGTTAAACCCCAGTAATGTGCTCAGGGTTCTCGCTGCTGGCAATTTCTTGCAGTTGTTCGAATTGGATTTCATTAAAGTATCAATTGGTGATTATCTAGAAAAAAAGGTAAATAACGATAACTGTCCAGCAATGCTTGTTATCTCAGAACAATTTAACGTGGTAAAAATGAAGAACTTTTTGGTAAAGTATGCTGCTAGAAATTTTTCTGGAGTAAGTCAGTCGGAGGATTTCCTTGAACTATCAGTTGAATTGCTTGTGGAGATTCTGCAGAGTAAGGTGTTGGTCGCTGATTATGGCAGAGATTTTTTACCACTGCCAACAGAACAAGAGGACTTCATTTTGGACATTGTGCTAAAATATGTTTCTCATCAATGTGAAAATGAGCAGCAAACAGATTTACTTCTAAGCAAGCTTATACATTACATTCATTTCCATTGTCTATCGGCTTTATCACTGGAGAAACTGTGCTGCTATGCTAGCAATCCAAGTTGTAGTAGAACTCTGGAGTTGATAAAGCAGGCAAAGGAAGAAATTGAAGCTGAAGATGACGAGCTTGTCAAGTTATGGGGAACCGAACGTGAAGGAAGTATTTCAAAAGAAAGGTGTTGCAAAATCCATGCTGATCGAGTTCATGTTGGACCAACACAAACAACATTTGGTGATGAATCGTTTACTCGTGCACCTCATTTGTTCATTCGAGGAATGCAGATTTGGATTCGTTTATGGGACAATCGTCCTGTCATTGGTGGATTGAAGGTGTTCTACAGTAATGGCGAATCACCCATGTATGGTGGTGATGATGAAGACAGTGAAGTCTATGAGTTTCACCTTGGTGATGATGAACGTATTGTGAAAGCTGAAGTCAGGTCTGGTTGGATGGTTGACAGTCTTATGTTCTTCACCAAGAAACGTCAGGGGCTAGGTCCATATGGTGGAGATGGTGGGACTAAATACACTGAGGAACCAAAGGGTGAGTACGGCTTCTTGAGTTATCTAAAAGGTGCTGTTGTGAATGCACAAGGCAAGCTTGGTATAGCCAAACTTCAGCTGATTTGGAAAGAATACTTGGTTGATGAGTGCGATTCTGATGGAGTTGATATTGAAGATGGTGATCGCGATAGCTCAATCTCGTCAGAATGCTCACAGTACATGACGTATACATCTGAATCTGAATAGTCGTAAACATTAAGAGAGAATTAAAAAGGGCAAATCATTCCCAAAAAGCGTATGAGATTTTTGGGCATCCAAATGCAATTTTATAGTGTCAGACTTTTTTCTACTTTTTGTTGTAAATAAAACTATATTTTTGGCAACAATGACATTACCAAAAACCATGTTCCATATATTCCTTAGCTGCTAAAAAGAATGCACAGTCAATATATATATATATATATATGAATAGGCTTTAGTCATGTTGGGCAAATACATGCCACTGTTGGGAGCCACCTTAATTAGTGTAGGATTAAACCTAATTTCTGTAATTTTGAATATTCCTGTGACAAATGGTATCAAATGTAAGTCAATAATAATTGTTACTATTAGGGGCTGAGTGCATGGGTCTAGTTGTTCTGATTTGGGTGGGGCAATTCTATTGATGCCGTAGCTTGTATAATAAATACTATCAAGAGCAATCAATATATAATGCAATCGACATGGGAAACTGGCCAACTCACCTAGCTGGGACCAGACCGTCCCCAGCAGTCTTGCCCAAGCAGAGCCTGATGCATGTGAACCTCCACATGTCCACTTCTGTTCTCTTCTCCACATGTTATCTAACTAACGTGACTTAAACTGTACTGCAATTAAATCCAATTGATTCATACAATTGACAAGTGCAGGACAAGATTCAGTGCAAGACAAGTTTTCTTGAAGGTCACAGTAATTTATTTGAATGAGTTTGTTTTTGGGCAACTCGGCATAAACGCAGCCAAATTAAAAAATTATGAACCCATTCTCACTATGCAATGCTATGCATTGTGGTCAACCCGGGTAACCCCGGAGCGTTTGTATGCCCAGAGGCATGGCATCAGTAAACTTTTCCCAGGTGTAGGCATTTGCGTAGTGGCCAGGATTGTGGTTGCTATGTATCCAAAAAAGGATTGTGGTTGCTGCCAAAGATTGTGTTACAGTTTAAAACGATAATAAATTAATAATACATGGAAAGTTGGTTTACACAAAATAATACCATCTACAGAACAGGCCTGGGTTTTTGTATTATTTGCAGTATATTATTCATTATGCATTTCGCTTTTAAAGGACATTTGATATATACGGTTTCAAAATGCATTTATGACGTAGCGTGACCAGTTTCAATACTGCGTTCCATTTCGTGAATGGCAATATTAAAGACTTGATCACAGTATAGGGAGACAACCAGTAGGGCCACTTAGGGGAGAGAAAAGTGGGAATTATTTAAGCTAGGTCCCAGGTGTTTTACGCGGCCAAACTCATTACTCTGTAATACAATTTTATAGTGAACTGCTGCCATTTACTGGCTGCCAATATGTAAATTAGGTTGGCAGCCAGTAAACAATGTGGACACTTTTTTACACTGAGTGGCCCTACTGTAGTTTTCATATACTGTGACTTGATATACTCAATATCAACAACAACTGACCACCCTCTTCGTTTTCTAAAGTTACTAATATAAAACCGTTGATCCGTTTTAGAGGAATTTCACTGTAGTGCACATGTGTAAGAACTGACTTTATAGTTTATATATATCATCTACTCCACATTGTGCCATTATAGAAAATAAGCATGGTTTGGAAACCCGCAGACGTCAAACAGACTATCGACGACAGAAGCGTTTGCTTTGTTGTATAAGTTTACTAAATATATAATTATTATAAAACATTACGTTTTAGCGATTGAGCCAAAGTCGGCAAAGATTCTCATCGCCATGGTCCATGTATAACACTTTGGTTATATACAATTGTCAATTACCGTGAATGTGCACAACTTAAATTTCTATATGTCAACGTTAACAAAATTTAAATACAAGTAACAAGGGATAGTTCTTTGACCTTCCAAACCATGTTTATTTTCTCTCATATATGGTCAGGACCATAATCTATGATTGCGTATGAATAATTTAAGAAAGATTACACAATTGCATGGAATGCTGCCAATTAGTAGTCCCTAACAGCACGCTGGAATTCTTGGATGATGCTATTTGTTTGACTGATTAGTTTATTAGCGCTGAGGTAGACACTGTTTGCCCTATAAAGAGAAATGACATATACTGTAAGTTGTTTTACAGGCCTGAGTCCTAATGATTACAATATTAATGTGACCATATACATAAACTTCTGAGTTCTAGAGTCCACGCATTCCTTCGTTTTGTGTCATTTTATTTCAGAGCACGTTCATTGGAACGTACAATATGGAGTATGGTTTGTGTTTGTATTTACCTGCATATATATTTTTACATCATTGTGAAAAAAACCCCAGAAAACAGTTTATTTTACATAAAATCATGAACAAACACGTTAATGGTATTGGCCAATTACAATTATTTAGTGGTGATATTCAGTAACTCGTGTGACGTCACAAATTGTGCTAGACCCAGACTCGCGTACCCGACGTCCATTGACCAAACAAACATAATTCATGTAGGACGGTGGCCCACAGGTGTCACGGTAACAGTTTGAAACATACACGGCACAGCATTTATATTCCACGACATCTGCATTGAATGTTCACGGCAACTTTGAAAATCTACGGCAACAATTAAAAATCTCACGGCAACTTTGAAAGTGGCCACGGCCAGGGCCGCCGAGAGGGGGGGGCAGAGGGGGGGGGGGAATTACCTCGAGGTGCTGGGGGCCCCTGGAAATATTTTGTTGGGCCCCAGTCATTTTTGTGGGTTAAATATTTCCGCGCAAAGGACAAATCTGTTTTTTTGGGCTAAGTATCGAAATTTGGTATTAAAAATTGAGATAAAGTCCCTGGAAAGCAATTGCAACGTACTCGTCCGGAAAATTTTTTTACCTAAAAAGTTGTCGACGGGGGGGGGGTTGTTGTTGTCCAAAAAATTTTTTTTTCGGGAAAAAATTTTTAATCAGGGGCCCCTAAAAAAAATTTGCCCCGCGCCCCCGCCAACCTCTTGGCTGGCCACGGCAACAATTCAAAATCTCACGGCAATTTTAAAAGTCCACGGCAATTTTAAAAGTCCACGGCAACAATTGAAGATCTCACGGCGGAAGTGGATTTTCTTAGATTCTATGAACTATGGGGAACTTCTGTTTTGAATAATTTTAGCATAGTACTACATATAACAAATGAGAAAAGGTTGCCACCATTCATTTTTAAAAATGTCATTTTCTAGTGGCTTTTTTGGCGTCTGCTGATGGCCTATAGTTGCCAGACTCCTTATTCTATTAACATCCAAAATGGCGGCGAAAGATGAAGAAAACGTGTTGTAAATTTTTATCGTTTTGTGTTTGTGATTTTGTCATCCCAGCATGAAAAAAGCTTACTCTGATTAATTGTGAGTTATGAAAGTAGCCTGGCAAAAATATTTTACTGAAAAATACTAAACAATTATTGAATGAGGTTGAGCATAGCCATAGTATCGAGAATTAATATCAAGGCCGAGGTTTGTGACATTTTTGCCAGGCTATTTTCATAATTTACACATAAGTTTTTTTCGTGCTGGAATGACAAAATCACAAACACAAAACGATAAAAACTTACAACACGTTTTCTTATTCTTTCGCCGCCATTTTGGATATTAATAGAATAAGGAATCTGGTGACTAGAATCAAAGAAAATCCACTTCCGCCGTGAGATATTCGATTGTTGCCGTGGATTTTCACAGTTGCTGTGAGATTTTGAATTGTTGCTGCGGATTTCCAAAGTTGCCGTGAGATTTTTAATTGTTGCCGTGGATTTTCAAAGTTGCCGTGAACATTCAATGCAGATGTTGCCGTGGAATATAAACGTTTCAAACTGTTCCCGTGACGCCTATGCATGGGCCACCGTAAAGTGGCTCTAAAATTTTTGCTTTTCAACCAAACGTAAAATTTCTTTCGCAAAACTGTTCCACTGGTAGCACTGCCTCGTACCCAGGCGTCCCTTTGTAAAAAAACAGTGATGCGCATATGACGAGTTTACATGAAGTATTGTAGTGGGGAGAGATGGCGAAGGGGCTGATGGGAAGAGTGCACTTGAAATTCGAGACGCCTCACGCCTGGCAGTTCTTGGTCGATTTCTTGCAAGAAAGTCGATTTCTTGCAAGTTGTGATATTCCGTTGTCGTTTACGATTTTTTGCTACTTGTTTTTGTTGAATTGACTAATGTTAATATTCTTCTTTCATCTGGGCGTGAATTCATGCTGTTATTCTTAGTATATATGACATATGCCTTATTTAAAGTCCATGGGAATTCCAATATTAACATGTCAACAACCGAAGCGTTGAAAAACTAGACTTGCAGGAACTAGATTTGTAAGCTATAACTATATAAAGGTACAAACTGTAAAATTGCACTGTTGTAATAAATATTTCAAACTTTACGGCTGTGAACTTTGATTTACTTGGGCTTTTGTTAACAGTATACATTTAATAGAAATTGCCATTGGCATTGTGATCGACTGATCCGAGGGATAAATTACTCTAAAAAAAGCGTACGAAGATTTTTGGGATTAGAAAATCCGGGCAATTTTTCTCGGGATTCTGGGATTTTTTCCCCAAATTTAAGGGATTTTGGGATTTTTTTTCAGCTGATTTTTTAGAAATATCTTCCCTTATTTTTTTCGCCAAACTTTTTCCGGTTTTGAGGATTTTATTGGACTTTTTCCAAGTATTTTATGCAATTTTTAGAGATTTCTTGGGATTTTGGGATTTAGTAAGATTTTGGGATTGTTCCAAAGATTTTTTGGGATTTTTGATGAAGTGTACGAAGATTTTCAGAGTAATTTACCCCTCCGACTGATCGAGCCTTCAGCTAAAGAAGTTATTAATACAAAAGCAATTATATGACTTTCTAATCAATACTCTGTTACTGTTTTATACTAAGCAACTGATAGCATTCTATTATTCTCCATGTAATACCGAATGACATATATATTCGAAATATTCGCACGGTTTATAATTTGCCATGTAATTTACTCATAATTTTTCGCGCATTTTGTATGTCATCAAACATCTACAAATTTATTATTATTTGCCAATGGCGTTCAATTCAACTCTTCGTCAGAAAATAAGGTTTCACACACAGAGTATATGACGATATGGTAACGTTTTGTATTAAATTCCATGTTTGTCCGCCATGACAGTATACAAGAACTGCCAGGCGCTCCCCAGCACGCACCCTTCCCAACTGCCCCTTCGCGCGTCGCCTGCCTACCTGAATACTTCATGTATTGTAATTATTTAAAGCGCCTGGGTACGAGGCAGCTGGTAGCATACTTTTAACAAGCTGAAAATTCGGTTTTTCTTCCCTCTTACATATATTATAATCATGTATTCGAGGGCAGTGAATATTAGGGGATCGGTGTATTTATATGTCCATACGATAATTGATTATTGGTGAAAATTGGGGCCATTGAGTAATGTCCTGTACCCAATCCTGGCATTGTATTGTATTGTATACAGAACACATCGTTAATTTTTGTAATTTTGTGGCAGACCTTTAAACTAATTTACGCACCTTTAATTGGATCTAATATACATGTTATAATACGCGTGTGTTACAATTATATTATGTTAATTATCTACCATTATTTCATGAGCAAAATTATAAAAACGTGTGGCCAAACCTATTCAGGTTTATTATATAGTAGAGAGTGAGATACTGAAAAATACACTGCGAGATATTTTCCATATCTTCACTAGTGAAGATATCGATCACGTGGCTTATTCCAATTTGCTTTTGAGCGTGAAATTTCACAATTTTTTGCTTGGGACTATATAATAAACAGAACAATATACACGGTGGCTTGAAAATATGACTTTTATCTTCGAGTGGTGAAAACTGCGCGACTCAGCGCGAGTGAGTAAAATATTGTCGTATCTTCGCGCCCCCGTGTAATAACCTCTCTCTCTCTATATATATATATTTAAAAAAACTGTCAAAACAAAACTGTCCTGGCAAGCAGGATGAAGTTTTCTCGTGTACAAACACAAATCAAGTCAAAATTCATGTCCCTTGCCAGGCTGTGCGCCCGGGAACCCGTGCAACAATGCAGACCGGCATAAAATAAACAGCCCCTGTTCGACCAAATTATTCATTGGTTAAAGCTTTGAAAAATATTCTACAAAGTCCTTACTTGGAATCTTTGAAATATCGTTTCAATGTATCGCTAAAGCTTCTGGAATACTTCACAAATTCCTTTTTATGAAATTCTAAGTTCTATAGAATAAAAATAAAGTCAGATATTACACACGAATGTGTATATGACCATTCAATATATATATATATATATATATATATATATATATATATATATATATATATATATATATATATATATATATATATATATATATATATATATATATATATATATATATATATATATATATATATATATATATATATATAATCAGTTATATTAGCGTATCCTATACTTTATAGCAATGATATTTAGTTTGCTTAGATAAACAGTTTTTTATCGTGTACTACTGTTTATTTAGTTTTTGTAGTTTTTGTAATACGCTTAAAAACTAAATAAACTAGTACCGTACACAGAAAAAATCACGATAAAAATGTTTAACTAAACAAACTAGGAAAGAAAATGTAAACATAAGGAAAGTTATCGTGATTGGCTGTTGTGCTTCGTAAACTCTTGCTCAATTTTGTTACTTCGTCGTATAGGTTTTCCCAACATTCTCATGATGCAACATTACTTTTTAAACCTCAATTCGCCAACAAATAACTTTCCAAAAACCGGCTTCTGGTAAAGTTCAATTCTTATATGGTTAAAATAGCCCACAGGCTATTTTAACCGGGTTTAGCTGGGTTTTCAAGGGCCTGCAGTAATTGGTTTACACTAGCTGTTGTGGTGTCCCTACCATTCTTGTCCATGTTTATTGTCTAGATGTCTTTGCTGTTCTGTTACGTGTTTTTGGCAAAGTTTAATAAATATAAATAAATAAAAATTGTATTTGTTAAGGTATGAAGTAATGTATTGTAGGTACAAGTCAACACAATTCATGCCGCATGTATACTGTGACGGCACAACTTACTCTTTTATGTTCCAGCATACGGCCAGTTGAAGTATAATTCTTCAGCACATCGTTTACAGAATCTAACAATAATTTAATGGCGCTTGCAATTTCCCTATATAAATGAAAAATTGTAGCCATATATGTTTGCGATGTTGCTCTGAGTGTGTCCAAATCGGTTCGAGTGCGTGATATTTCGGAAGTTAGTCTAGTTCCTTCGATATCAGTTTTTACGATGTTGAATTCTTGTTTCTGGTGTTGTGCACTCAGGTGAAGATATATGACATTGCTTGAATTCAAGAATTGAAACAAGAACAGTTTCATGGGTTCTTTTTTATATATGCTTGTGCAGTACAATTTTCTTCCATCTTATATACTGACAGTGCATGTTGGATTTTTACATATTTAAAAAACGGTTATAATCCGTACTTGTTAAGAGAAAACATGTGACATACTAAAAATATGCAAAAGGTCGTGCGAAACGTCGAGTTTCTGCTTGTTTATTTCAGGTATAGTAATATAACCATGCACTCAGCACAGCAATTTCACATTGGTACTACCCACACTGGTACAGACAGTTTTAGTATATATATATCACAGTCGTACTCTGAATGATGGCCAAAGTTCGATGAGCACCACTCCCCATTACCAATTTGGCTGGATCCACCCCTGCCCCTGGTATTAAGACCGCTAATTCTCATAGAATATACATGTACACATGAGTATCTTTACTAACTTTATTGTCTGTAAAAACTTTGTCCTGTCGTGAATTTCATTTGGAATTTTACATAAAATCCTCTTGAGTGCTGAAAGGGTATTTTAAAATATTAGTGTATAAAACGCAATTAAGAACACGGTTTACAATTCTGAAATTGTTTTCTTGAAAGATGTGGTACGTGTCAGTTTTGTTTCCAAATAATGAATCTTATAAACGAAGTGATGACAAGTACAGAGATGAAAGTGCAGTGTAGATGGGTGAAATAAATATCCTCATGCACGGCGGACGATGTTTTTCGCATGTGAAATTTATCGTCTCAGCATTTTGATTTTTGTTGCATGCATGGTGGTGAATTGAAGTGAAGTCAGAGTTTCTGGACCAGGAACTGGTCCCCAATCGCTGCTAATCTTGTTGTTGTTGTTGTTGTTGTTGTTGTTGTTGTTGTTGTTGTTGTTAGGGAGCTTAAGATGCACCAAATCTGCGACGCGGACGCGACTAAAAAACAGTCGCTAATAATGGGAGACTAGTTTTACTTTGTTTTTCTCGTGTCCCTGGCCTTGTTTACCAACAACAATCCATACTTTTTACCCGTGAAGTGAAACTGTGATAATAGCGGCAGCTTTTCGTCACGTCTGCGTCGTAGATTTGGTGTATCTTAAGCTCCCTGTTGTTAGGGGGCGAAGCTCTTCGAAAAAAGCCTAAGGCTCCTTCATTTTGAGTCTCATCGTCATGAAATTTGGCACGATGATTTTAAACGATATTTCTTATCGATTGACGGTGTCAATGAATAACAACGGGGCAACGTACAATCAATTCTGGTCTGTACGCGTAGAATGATATGCATATCATTAATATTCACAGACAACCCTTAACATAACCATAACAAAGACATGCAGTCATGGACCATTTAATTAAATTTTGATTAAACGACACTTACGTTGTCGTAGGCGAGTTGTGTGCTTGATTTAAACAGCGCAACTCAAGTTACATGCGACAGTTTTAGGCAAAAGTTACGTAGTGTAAATCGGCCTCAAAGCAGAACATTTAAGCGAACGCTGCCAATATAAAACGGCACCACTTCGAGAATCATTTAATTGATTAGTGTTTCGTTCGATCATTTTAACATGTTTAAAAAAAATTTTGATTAAACGATTAAACCAATGTCTGTTTAATACCATGAAGAAAAGTGCTTTAACATACTGTGATAGACAGCAATTTTATATGAAATAAAAACCAAATGAAAATGGGCTTACAAAAATTCCAATTCATTTGGCACTTACTTTGGGCGTTTTTGTTCAATGTTTGAAATCCTTGCTCAGGGCGATCGATAGACAAACCTATAAACAATTCATGGAGAAGAACCTTTTACCCATATGTGATATGTATAATATGTATTATTAGCATGAATGGACCTTAGAAGTGCTTACGTCACGTAATTTTCAAACAATGAATTATTGACCTACGAGTATCCCACAATGCACTGTACATTTCAGAAGTCCGAAGTATTAAAAATTGCATGACATAAGCACCTCTAAGGTCTATTCTTTAACATGTTTCTGTACATAGGTATTAGTTGAATATTAAAAATATGCACGACATGGAGTGACTTACCGTCTATCTCTCTTGCTGACAACAATAAAAGTATTTCATTCATATTGTGAGGAATGGATTCTGAACATAAACATAAATTTATTAGACAAAATAATTTTATGTGTATTTTATCTGGGCTGTTGCAGTATCAAAAAGATACTCTCGCACTTACACCTTAACTGCACGACTACTCTGCAAACAAATATACCGGTACCGAAAAAAGTTTTAGACATTAAATGAAACATAAAGTGAGTTTTAATTACATAAAACATTTACAGGCGTTATGCCATGCCACAAAACATCTATACATATTAATTACCTCCTTTTAGTGATGTATTCACTACATGTACTGTATTTAGAGGAACTAGTACCGAGGAAGAGACAGCACACAAAGTTAAGTTATATATAAGGTTACTTTTTCAGAACCATCCTCAAGAGATACGAAAAACTAGTTTCATATTAATCTGACACTGCAATCGACCAACGAAAAATTCGTTGGCTCGAGCGGGATTTGAACTCGCATCTTCGGGTATCTAGACCGCCGCTCTTCAATTGAAACACTGCGCGTCCTCTAAGGCAAGCGTTAAGTCACAGAATAGAAAATAGACCAGAAGCCTCACTCAGCCAAAATTGTGTCCGAGATTTTTTATGCGCAGGCGCGAGCCAGCAAGTGTAATCCACGCCATCAAACGCGAGCAATTACGCCATGAATTGCCATTACCAGGTAATAAAGATTGCTGTTTTAACCCTTTTGCTGACGAACGCTGACGTGATGTTTGCAGCAAGTGTCACATACGTCATCTAGCGTGCGAAATTCGTGATCCGCAAGGCAAAAATCGCGGACACGAAAATGTTAAGGAAAGGTGTACAGTGAGGCTTCTGGTCTATTATATATTCTATGGTTAAGTCGTCACGAAAATATTTCGTGCACTTAAATTGGATAAGACTCGCTACCAATCCCTGTTGACTCGATAGCTCAATAGGTAGAGCGGCGGTCTAGATACCCGAAGATGCGAGTTCAAATCCCGCTCGAGCCAACGAATTTTTCGTTGGTCGATTGCAGTGTCAGATTAATATGAAACTAATATAAGGTTACAATTCCTTATTATCTTTCCACAGACTCACCTTGCTTAAGAACAGCAGAGACAAAGTCCTGTGATATACCAGGGGCTTGCAATTCAGCCTACAAGGTCAATAGTCAGTAAAAGCTCGTCATGCACAACAACATGCACTGTCCTATGGCTGTAGTTAAACCGTGTCACAATGCCCAACCTAACCTTTGTAATAAAAATTATATAATAACTTTAAGAATTCAAGCGCTTTCATTCGTCGATGATCTATTAGGACAAACGAGCTTCCATGTACGCGTGATATTTGTAAAATTTCGACTTTTTCAAATTTCCAAATGTTTGGGTGGATAAAAAGTAAGCTATTTACCTGTTTAATTCGGGGTTTTTCTTTTTATTATATAAAACAAATAGATGATACTGTATCTATTTAACAAATAGATAAGATTTTGCCGTTGTCAGTCTGACAACGGCAAAATCTTATCTATGATCTATACAAATAGGGGAATACTATTGGATAAGGTTTTGTGTGACGTAATTCGTGCGTTTGTCCTCTAATAGATCATGGCTCTCGACCAATGAAAGCACTTGAATTCTGTCTGTTTGTGTGAAGTGTCACACAACTCGCCCATTGACTAACTTGTCGAATCGAGCATGTTGTTAAATTTACTGTCACATAAATTGTAAGTCGTTGATTGTAATTCGTTGTGCTTGTTTGTTGATCTTCACGTCTGTCTGTCTGTCTGTCTGTCTGTCTGTCTGTCTGTCTGTCTGTCTGTCTGTCTGTCTGTCTGTCTGTCTGTCTGTCTGTCTGTCTGTATGTATGTATGCAAGCCTGTTATTGTTCATACTGTGTATTTCGAATGTCTTGGAACCCCGTTATTGGAGAACTAATCTCTGTGTGGTAATTCCAGCCATGTAATCTATTGTCTAACTAATTTTGTGTAATAGTTTTTTGTGTTAAATGGCAAAATCTGTAAAATAAAATAAAACAATTGTCTTTTTATTCTTTTACATCTTCATGCCCTATAAGTGCAACATCTTATGTTATTGTATGAAAGTTTCCAGAGGCATTTTGATTCATGCTTGGAAAGAATAGAAAACACCACACTGAATCCTAAAATCCTTGCCTCTTCGCTTATTCTTGGGTTTCACTATCGTACGGCATTATGCTGTGAATCTGTGAATCATGATGGGGGTCAACCTCAAATGTATTGTTAATTTGATGCTTATGCTGTACTGGAGTGAGAAAATTATACGAAATTCCATGTATTTGCCACCATATACAAGGCTAATACATAAAACGAACAATCGACTCACTCTGATAACTGTGTTTTGTTTTACTTGTTTTGACTTGACCCCCCGTCACTTCTGTGACGTCATATGAAACCCAAGAATTCAAGGTCTGATTTCAAGTCGTGCACATACTGTACCTTTTGAAACACTGTCTGTATTTGATCTATAATTGTTCTGTCAACTCTATGATCCTAAAAAATATTGCGAGTCTTGAGATGATTATCATTGCATGGCCTTTTCTACATGAACATGAAATTTTCTTTGTCAAAGTCTGCTGAGGAAAGAAGAATCATCAATAACAAAAATATCACATTCAAAGTTGAAATAAAATTAAAATTTGATGTTTAACACTTGTAAGCATGTCAGGTTTGATGATTAACACAAAGCATGTTGAGATTGAAACAATGTGACATTGGTAGCTTACCATTAAGTACCATACAGTAAACATGAAAATTAAATCACCTGGTTTGCAATAATGGTTTGGAACACACATTTGTGGGTGTAGATTTAAATCCCACACCTGACACCATGCCATACTATTTACTTGTACTAGACAAAACCTGGGTCGGTGAGAGGGGATTAGGGGTAGAGAGGTAATTTTGGCCAAGGCCCGCAACTCAAAAATGTCCCCTAAAGCAACAAAGGCCCTTAAAACTTGAAATTGCTTGATACAACTAGATTGGTTGACCAAGAATATACAATCCTAGCTGCATCATTTTTGGATAATATGCAATAAAGCAAATATGTAAAACACTGTGTCTCCCATTTTACATTTATGATGTCATCTACTGTATGGACCCTGGAAAAGTTCAATGGGCAAAGAGGAACTCGACATATAAAAGATAAATACAATGAGCTGAGCAGAGAGTCACTTTGAGCTTCCCAGTTCCCACTAAGGATTCTCTTGCCCCATTCCTTAAAACACCACTTGCCTTAGTTAATATTTAATTGGCACTGGTGCTGTCAACTGAAGATTAAAAAAAAGATCACTAAGAGGTAACCCTAAGAAGCATTCAAATGGTAATCTCTGACAGTACCACTCATGTCTATCTTAACAGAATTTATTGTCTATTTCGTCTATCGTCTAACATTTCCACGTCTAACATCTTGGTGTCTAACGTCTGTGTTTTTCCACGTCTAACGTCTCTGCATCTATCTGTTTCGTCTAAGCATTCATAATCAGATACTCTGAATGTAGTTGTCTACATATCTATCTATATTCTATATTGACCGTACTGTTGGCGCCGCAGCTACAGTATTTATTTTCCCAAGGAAAAGTCCAGAATGTGTTATTTACCCTAACATATAATCAAGCAGACCAAGAATGGCAGACTATTAAATAAATGGATGATGAGAGACAGAATAGGAAGAGACGATAGACATTAGATGAAAGAACAATAAATGTTAGACAGACAGACAATAGACGAACAGACGATCTAGACAGATGGACGAAGGATGTTAGATGGTACTGTAGTCAGGCATAAAAAAAATACCTGTGGTTCCGGTTTCATACCGTGAAAAAAAATAGGGTCGGTAGGTCGGAAATAAATTTTTTTAAAAATATTTTTTTCATGGTTTTGGCAGTTTTTTGCTGGGCGATTTGCAGTAGAGTCCCGACATCAATATTAACTAGAGATGCGTATTTCCTATGGACGAATTTAGGCAATTTGGTTCAATAGTTAGTGTGACAACAGACGCCATTTTGGCACGCTGTATGAGCAGCCCGCAACCACCTGGAGAAAATAGGGTTGCATGGTCAATCACATTGAAAAAATAATACAGTCGGCAGAAAAAAATAGGGTCGGTCGGGAACCAGAACCACAGTTTTTTTTATGCCTCAGCTTTATGAACATCATACTGTATCTCTGAAGGTGGTTTCTCACAATTACCCTCATACTTTCAGAGTGATGGACCTGGTATTGTAAAATTAGCCCAGTATTTTTACACTCAAAATATTGCCAAATATTTAACCTAAATTATAATTAGGCCACATAAAAAAAGATAGTTGGTTAGTGTCCTTAGATTTTGCCAAAAAGTGGGCGGGCAGGCACTTTTTAAAAAAAAATTTACTAATTTTTAACGCCTTGGTTTTAGGTCCGAAACTGGATTTTCTTGCGCAGTACAGATATTTTTTTATATATTTCAAAATATGATTCATACCGTCATTTTCGCACACAATTTCGCAACTTATTAACACAATTGACTACAGTCAACAGAAATACACATATATTAGAGCCCGTTGATCAATAAGAGTTGGGTTTCTTTAAAAATATAAAAAATTTTAAAAAATCCTGAGCAGGGCTTTTTTATGTGGCCTTATGCTAAACAAATTTGATTAATTTGATAATCGATTCCACTATCAAATTGCTAAGTTCGCCCTGCCGAAGATCTTCTGCACGCAATTTTGCCATTCAGGCCCATTCTGGTTCCTTTATTTGAGAAGAAAACGTCAGAGCGCAGTTAGAAAACTTAACTGCCAAATATTAATGTAGACTATGATCAAGATTGATATGGATTATTGGTATGATTGTATTAATTTTCATAGATTAATTAATGAATTTATTGATTCGATCCATATCGATTGTAAACATTCAATGGCTACTATTGGGCATTGTATGTCAACGTTTTCAACAACGGCAAGGCACAGAATAGCCAGGGATTATGGACGTTTACTGACCATTTAAATTCGACACTCATTACTATGAATTGTCTAACTGGTATCGTGTTGATTCACTAATATGACACTCGAGTGACTCGCCAAGATGACAAGATCTCAATATCAAAACTTAAACAGTATATTTACCGAAGCTGTTTCTTCAAACACAGGTATAAGTATCGCATTCAGTGCCAGATTAGGTATAGGTCCTCTTTCCTCCACCTCAGCTGCCATAGTATAGCTGTGATTTTAACAGAATGATAAACAATTTTTACACTGAAAATGAACGTCAACGTTTTATTTATAGCCTAAATTTTGTAAACAAAAAAATTTTTCATGACTGTGTAACCACGCTTTTCCCTGCGCGATCCGGTCACGCGCGTATACGTGATGGTATCGCTGTTTTTTTGTGGAACACTCCCCAATGCCTTCCGATCCTGTATCGGGTCTGATTTTGTAACTTGTAACCCTGGACAGGTTTGCATAAAGTTTGGAATTGGATGAAGTTTATAAATAAAATCTGAGGTAGGTAATCTCAGTGAACTCTATATATATATATATATAGAGTTCACTGGGTAATCTTCGATTAAGTCCTTTTCGAGTTAAGCCCGTTTCGTCAAGGGCTTAACCAACCTCGTACCCCAGCCTAGTCCCGATCTCTCTTAGTACGCCTATTTCGCGTTTCTTGCGCGTTTCGCTCGGTGACGTCACGGAAATCAAAAGCGTGAAAAAAGCGTGCACAAAGGACTTGGGACTAGTCTGCTCGTACCCAGGATCAGAAAGATCCTGGGTACGAGGTTGGGGCTTAACTCAAAGAAGGAAACACAACTTGGAAAGTTAGTCATTGAAAATATTTGAAGGTCGAGTTAAGCCCCGACATTTGAAGCATGTCAAGAGCAATAGCTGGAAATAGTTATCAAACGTCTCGGCCTAAATAAGCTGTAGCCTAAATGAGTCACGAACAACTCGTATAAACAGTCAATTTTCATTAATTAAGTAACAGATTATTTTGGACCATTCTCGTACCCAGAGCCCTTCTTACGCGCGGTGCGACGAGGGGCTCTGGTCAAATCCATATTCCGAACTGGCATCTGATTGGCTAGTTCTAACACCGGACATTGTTTTCTTACCATGTTTTTATGGTATCCGGTTATGGATTTGGCCAGAGCCCCTCGTCGCACCGCGCGTAAGAAGGGCTCTGGGTACGAGAATGATTTTGGACTAGCTTTTTATACCTCTAATGTCTCTGAGCTTATTACGAATAAATTGACCTCTTACGCGAAGTAAAGCCGCGACTTATCATCGCTGGAATAAATGGCTCTATTATGACCATTTACAATTAATAGTTGGTCGTGAAGCGCTCTTCGCACGCAACCACGCACTGAATCGAAACGAGGCAAATGGCATTAATTGGTTACATTTGATAAAATCAAAATTGAGATTAAAGAGTTTGATGAAGCAACACTGAAATGCATACATTTTGCCTACACTCCCACTGAGAGTTGCAGTTAAGCGACTTAAACCTATAGATATAACTTAAACCCCATGCCATGCAGTAACAGGGGCGAAACTTGAGGGGGTATGGGGGGGGTATGACACCCCCCTCAAACAGGGACGTCGCGAAGCCATCGACATTGGGGGGGGGGGTGTCGTCATGTTTTGACCAACATTTCCTAGGATTTTGACCAAGTCGTACAAATATTTCCGGGGGGGAAGTTAAAAAAATTTTCCGGACTAAATAAACATACTCAAAAACAATTTTCCGGACTAATATAAGCATATAATAGGACAACAGAGGGCAGGTAGATATGGTATACCTTGACATGTCAAAAGCGTTTGACCGAATCATGCAACCATAAGCGATTGACGCAGAAATATTGGCGGTAAGCCGGTAACCTGCTAAAATGGTTTCAATCGTACATGACTGACCGTCGTCAACGTGTTACTAGAGAGTTTAAAGCCCCGTTTACACTACGCTCAATATTTGGTACGGCACGGATAAAATTGGTACCCGTACCACTTTTTTGGTTCTTCGACTACCTATTTAGCTAAGCCCCGTTTACACTACGCTCAATTTTTGGTACCGTACCACTTTTTGGTTCTTGGGCTACCTAAATAGGTAGTCCAAGAACCAAAAAAGTGGTACAAGGCTTTAGTTCGACTTCCGATACCAATACCGATACTAACAACATGTAACGCGCATGCTCTCTGCTTGCAAGAAGCACGAGGACAAGCGTATTGGAAGTCACCACTACCGAAGTCGGCCTCATTGGAAGTCGGGGGAATTATAAGATAAACTCCAGCCTAGTCCCTAGTCGTTCTGCAGGGGCAACGAAAAACGAACCGATCGATAAAACTAGCTTAGGCATGACGTCAGTTAGTTGTGACGTCACCGCCCCACAGCTACCCCTCTCCCACCACAATTACCCCTTCGTACCCCTATGAACCAAGCATAGCAAGCGCGCGAGAGAGAGCCTATGGCTAGGCTGGATAAACTCATATAAATCGGATATTTCATAAGTTTTAAGATAAACATGTAAACTATTTGTTTATTAGCATCGCCTGAGTCATGTTTTGGTCGGAATTTTAGCTCAGCTGCCGTTTTAGTATACCGCACATTTTCGGTGACGATTAATGTGTTCTGTACTTTATCTGTCGTGATAACTTAACGCTTTAAAATTCCCGGTACCAAAATAAGAACGAAAGTGAAAACATCGGTATCGGTATTGGTATTGGAAGTCGAACTTAAACTCTCTACTGTATTTGGTGTAACATCGAAGTCTCTACCAGTTTGTTCAGGCGTTCCACAGGGGGTCAATACTCGGTCCTGCACTGTTTCTTCTTTACGTGAATGACCTACTCGAAGCACCCACGTCCAGTCGAGCTGCAATGTAAGTCATTTTTTAATACCATGAACTTGTGGGGCATTTGCCCCACTGGGCCCCTTCCTCTGCCCCACCACTGAAGAAAAGAAATGGCCTATTGCCCCAAAGCCAGGGCCCTAGGACCTATATTGAGTAAATGAGTTTAACATTGAAAGGAAGTTTAAAAAAAACAAAATTTTTTGGTGAGTACACGTGAACTAAATATGTTGTGTTTGAATGTTTATAGCATGCAATTTATTACAAATTTCACCATTAAAATTTTGTTTTGAGAAGCTGAGATTTTTTTAAAATGTGTTCTCAGAATGCAGGAAATGCTATTTCAGAGACCCAAATTTTAAAAATGTCCTGGAGGGCATGCCTCTCAGACCCCCCTAGCTAACTCGCGCCGGTGGTACTTGGCTTACACCTTCGGCGATCGCATACTATCCAGGGGGGAGGGCAAAAAAAAGGGCCCTTAGGCAGTTTTGCCCCACCACTGAAGAATCCTTAAAAAATGCACTGCTGCAATGTTTGCCGATGACACCAAGATATTCTCCGCAATTCAATCACAGAACGATGTTACCGCTCTACAAACTGATCTTGAAACCCTGGAACATTGGTCAACGGCATCTGGGCTATCATTCAACCAATCCAAGTGCAAACATGAAACGCTAAAGCGGAAAAAAGCATCAGTTGCTTCCTCGTACAAGTTGGACAACTCAATCATATCCAGTACTGCATGACAACGAAAGAGACCAGATTTAACGTGGAAAAAACATGTGAACGAGCAGACAGCGAAAGCGAATAAGATTCTGGGATATGTTAGAAGGAACACTTTGTTTATTAAAAATACTGCAGCCAGACGAGCGTTATACCTGGCATTGGTTAGGTCGCACTTTGGCTACGCAACACAGGTTTGGTCACCACAGTCAGTGGAACTTATAAGTAAACTCGAAAGAACACAAAGACGTGCTACTAAATACATCTTAAATCTACCATTTAGCAGAGCTGTTGACTATAAATCGAGGTTACGGTCTTTAAATCTTCTTCCAGTAAGCTATTGGCACGAGTACTTGGACCTTATCTTGTTTTTCAAAATCACACATGGTCTAGTATAACGCTAAATCCCCAAGTGTCGCCAGCTATCCTCACCACTCGTAGAACAACCCGATCAACCTCATCAAACAGACTGAAATATGTCATCCCTAAATGCAGAACTACCACCTACCAAAAATCTTTCCTCGTAATAGCGTGCCGAGTTTGAAATTATCTTGCAGATGAACTGAACCTCACTAAGGATACTAGCATTACTGTATTTAAATCGGATTTGCTCAAGAATTACTTTACATCACTGAACATTAACTATGATCCTGAAAACTCTCAAACATTTAAGAGTATATGTCTGAAATGTAATTGTATTCGTAGCCTGTTACGTCCAATATCGTGTTGCAGTTGAACTGTACAAATAAGATCGCACCTGTAACCAGGGCATTTATAGCTGGGGGGGGGGG
>CACRXK020003246.1:837-13653 GCA_902702795.2 Paramuricea clavata | reverse complement strand
GGGGGGGGGGGGGGGGGTGTAGGTCGAAAATTTCCGAATGAAGAAAAAAATTTCCGAACATTTCATGGCATACGAAGCCACGAAGGTGTTTGCTATCTGGAAAATGAAGACGCAATTTACAAACAAAAATACGCATATTTTACGCACAGACATATTACAGAAGCATGCAGTGCCGTAGGAAGCTCTTTTTGATTAGGAGGGTAGCTGAAAACGAGGACCGAAGGCCCGAGGAAATTTTCAAATTTAGAGTCTCTGAAATGCCATTTCCTGGGCTATTAGTAAAACCAGGAACACCGGAACAACGGAACACCGGAACACGGAACACGGAACACGGAACACCGGAACACCGGAACAGCATCATTCCGGGACACGGAACACCGGAACACTAAAAATTCTTAATTTGTTAAAAATTCGAAAAAAAATTACGGGTGTGTGTGGAATTATTGCTGGAAGAATTATTGCGTAAAACATGCTTTTTAATAATATTCTGACTTGCTGATTCCCACTATAAATTACGAAATGAAATCAGTCTCAAATTAAATATTTGCCCGAAAAGAAGAAATCAAACCTTGTTATTTGTTGACAATAAATGGCCATCTGACTTTGTTTGTTATTGAAAGCATGACCTTTGGGCTTTGGCCGACTTTTGATCAATATTAATAGTGTAACAACAGTTGAGTGGCTTCCTTGTTTTTACAAACTTACTTATGAAGTTGAAAAGGATAATTTTTATCACTCGTTAAAAGTTTGCGTTTACTTTAGCATCACTTACAATTCTTTAATATACGTAAGTCGTAATAGCAACTTGATCGTTTCTCACACAACACATAAGCAGCGATGGAAGGGAAACTTTTAGCGTGATAATATATAAACCTTTCGCCATTTCGGTCAATCAAAATGACAATACAAACAAATGTAGGTCTTGTAAGTCATAGCTTAAATAATATTTCAACGCACGTGTGTCTATTTGTCTATTTCTGTATGTTTAACGACTGTAAATTAAACTGACACTCAGTTACGTTAGGGAACTTTTTATACATTTGGAGAGTTAGTACAAGTAAATATCCTACGACTCTAGTCTCTATCCGCGTTTTCGCATCCCCTGAGTCTGAGATTCATAGTATGCTATGTCATAGTAGCCGGCCTACAATATATTTATAAAAGGTCACACGCGACGCGATATATATCGAGGTAGGCCTACTGATATATAGCACGAAAGATTATTGCATATACTTTATTATGCCCTTATAGGATTGTATTTGAATTTGAATTTGATTATTTTGTATAAATAGAACGAATATTATTAAGGGAGTGGTCATTATTTATGGGGAGGGGGGGGGGGTTTGGGAAATGGGGAAAATAAGGATTGAAAACTTTTTTGACCCCCCCCCTCCAGACTGAAGGCAAACTTTTTGTGCCTCCCCCTCATAAAAGTAGAAACTTTTCTGACCCCCCCCCCAGTGTGGATTGAAAAATTAACAGCAATGAAACAGGTGTGCGTTGCAGGTAAAGTTAGATATTAGGACAATCTGTTTAATCTAGCTCATGATGTTTTACCCTGGTGAATATGATTCAACCATATATGATTAAAAATATATATATATTATGTATGTGTTACTACTTTGCAATGCAACATTTGTCCTACCATAACCCTAACCCATGACCCGTCTTCATACAGCGAAATGATTTGAATACAGGGTTTTTTTAAGAACTTGTCTGGGGGTGGGCGCGCATCTACAAAAAGGGACCATACTATATTGAGTGTGGAGAGATGACAGATGGTTGTTGGTGACAAAAAGTTTGGTGTGGTATCATATGTACTAGTAGGGGGGTCTGGGAGTATTCTCCCCCAGAAAGTTTTTTGTATTTTTCCACCCCTAGAACTGAAATGTGAGCATTTTCTGAAACAGATTTTTGGATATACAGCGTTACATTGTGCGTTGATAGACCGAATCTGATCAGTTAAGTGTACTTGCATGGTATGTTTATGTAGATACCACAACTGGGTCACTCAGGGGGTAGAAAGCTTGTTAAACTTAGTGGGCCCGACTCCCACGATCACGAGGCGCTACCATGGTTGGCGCCGAGCAGGGAAATTTTGAAAATTTTGAGTCTCTAGATCGTTGGAAATAGCATTTTCAGAGTCTTCTTTTTTGCTATTTGTGATTATAGAAATCAGAGTTCTAGACATGGTATTTAAGTTCAAAAACTTTTATGACCCCCCCTTTCTCTGTGTTAAAACTTTTTTGACCCCCCTATTTATAAGGGTAAAACTTCGTTTGCCCCCCCTCTCATTTCCCAACCCCCCCTCCCCATAAATAATGACCACTCCGTAATATCTCGGTCCTCATCACAGAATGCTAAAATTAATAATCTTCATTATTTTTAAATTTTGTTTTCCATACTTATATACTCAATGAGCGGAAGTTGAAATTTGAAAATTGCACATCTGCTTTTCAAATGCAAGTTGTAAATTCAACTTATTGTATTTATACCCAGAAAACTCGGTAGAGTCATAGAACACTACTCGTACTAAATTTCCAAGAGAACAAAATTCCCTACTGAATTGAGGATCAGTTAATAAATTTTAATTTAAACATAGTGAAATAGACAAATTGACACACATGCGTTGAAATATTATTTAAGCTATGACTTATAAGCTTACAAGGCCTACATTTGTTTGTATTTTTGTCATTTTGATTGACCGAAACGGCGAAAGATTTATATTATCACGCTAAAAGTTTCCCTCCCATCGCTGCTTATGTGTTGTGTGAGAAACGATCAAGTTGCTATTACGTATATTAAAGAATTGTATAAAGTGATGCTAAAGTAAACGCAAACTTTTAACGAGTGATAAAAATTATCCTTTTCAACTTCATAAGTAAGTTTGTAAAATCAAGGAAGCCAATCAACTGTTGTTACACTATTAATATTGACCAAAAGCCGGCCAAAGCCCAAAGGTCATGTTTTCAATAACAAACAAAGTCAGATGGCCATTTATTGTCAACAAATAACAAGGTTTGATTTCTTCTTTTCGGGCAAATATTTGTTAATTTGAGACTGATTTCAGTTCGTAATTTATAGTGGGAATCGGCAAGTCAGAATATTATTAAAAAGCATGTTTTACGCAATAATTCTTCCAGCAATAATTCCACACCTCCCGGTAATTTTTTTTCGAATTTTTAACAAATTAAGAATTTTTAGTGTTCCGGTGTTCCGGAATGATGCTGTTCTGGTGTTCCGTGTTCCGGTGTTCCTGGTTTTACTAATAGCCGATAGATTAGCCAAAACTAGCGGAAATATAAAGCCAGAGCTTTGGTGGCGCTACAGAGATGATATTATAGATGTCTGGAAGCAAGGTTTGCCCAAGCTTCTGGAATTTACTGATTTTATCAACTCTCTGTATCCTACCATTAAATTTGAGTTAGTTTATTCGGAAACTGAGTTAAATGTGTTGGACCTCACCTTACGCTTGGAGAATGGCTTTATTTCCACTGATGTTTATGCAAAACCTACAGATAGTCATTTATATTTGCCATACTCAAGTGCACATGCATCCTATACAATGTAAGAATACTAGTAGGGCTGCTAAGACAAAAAATCGTTCAAATTGTGATCACATTCTGAAACTTGGCACAGATACTCATTAGGATATGGGGAATATGGAATGGAAGGACTGCCCAAAATTTGAGCAGGGGAAAGTGTCTATTTCGGCCTTCAAAATGGCCGACATTCTGTATGCACCTTGAGGAAAATTATCTCACTTAATCATCACATCTGTGAACAAATGAACAAGCCTAGTACACATGCATGCAAGAGAAGGCTTAATAAAGTTTTTCCACAATATTATAATGTTGCACTGTCATGAAATTAAGGATATTTCAGAAAAACAGTAGTGCGCATGCGCAGTCACATCTCCCTGAAATTCGAATGTTTTATTGCTTTTCCTGGATATATTTTGCTATCTGTTAATGCATGCTGTTTGTTTTGGCAGCACAAAGATAATATTTTAGACACATACCTTAACTGTGATAACATTTGAAATATTGAAATGTTACGGTAGCTCTTGCTATCAAAAAAACACCTTCGCCTTGTGTGTTCTTTTTGGTGAAAAATAAATCACGGCAACGCTCACAAACGTATGGGGACTTTGCCCACAATTATAAGGGAATTGAAGTTCAAATGTGAACAATGCGAAATTGAAATTCTTTACGTCTGTCTGCGAGGTCCACATACGTTACTTTTTAACCAAGCACGGGTGTTTTGGCATTATCTAATATTTCGCTTGACAAACACACAGCTCCATACACTCTCTTTGCATTTACATCTACCAACCACTGAACAAATCAGCTCTTCACTAGTCACTTAGGATACGTCGGGCATCGACTGGCGGGAACCCAGTGTGTGGGTTCCAGCTCTACTCTTGCAGTTTCTGGACAATTGTACCACTTTCGTGCTTGTAACGCAGATCGTTTTACGTGTTCGTTCAATGCAGCAGTTGTTCAGTGGCGTAGCCAGAACGATAATCGGGGGGAGGGGGGGCATATTCATATATTTGTGTTCTGCTTTATTAATTTTTTTTGAAATCAATTGTTTTTATGGTATGTAAACACGAATATATGAATATGCCCCCCCCCCCAATTATCGTTCTGGCTATGCCACTGCAGTTGCTGGGGGTATGTTGTCAATTATTTTCCCCTTGCTTGTCAATTATTTTTCCCTTGATACCCGAAAAGGTATCGCCTTGCATCGGTGATCTCTTCGCCGTCAAATGTGCTGCAATAAAAAGCTGCAACAAACTGTTCCAAAAGATCACTGTCTGCTTCACATATCTTACCTTCGGACGTTGCTACTCGTTCAAACACTGGAGTCAAGCTGGGTATTTGTTTCCATGTTTCGCTTAATGATTTCTTGCCTTTACCTTTGAACGCTGATGTGGTATCACAAAGAGGCTTGAGATCCTAGTGGTGTGGTAATTACGTGGATTGGAAAGTACTTCAAATGCTTCCCACTCCAAACTTGAGCCACAGTTCTTGGAGGCCGTGGATCTTGTGGAAAGCTTTGAGTGCAACAACAACAACATCACTGTCTACAGTCTTGACCAAAACGCGTGGAGAAAGTTTAGCAGCACGTTGTGCATGGACAAACATACGTTTATCTGCGGCATCAATAATTCAAGATCTACATCCTGATTCGCCACTACCCTGCCGTCTAGAGACCCCGTACATGTGTATCAATGCTTTCAATCAGTACTTTAACGAAGAAGGGAAACAGTTCCGTTTTGTTTTCGTCGCATCTAAGAATCGTTGACTAATTGTCTGGCATACTCCCGTTGCTTTCACGAGCCTCCTAACACCAGAACCACGGTTTGACCGCATACCAGACTTTAAACTGCCCTTAAAGTACCTATCAAAAAACCAAGTTGATTAGCTGACCTTAGATGATATTTTATTTTCGGTAGGATGACATTTGAAAATATGGTGAAAACAAAACGGAACTATTTTTACTGGTTGAAAGCATTGATACACGTGGACTATTCCTGGGGTCTCTAGATAACAGAGTTGTGGCGAATCAGGATGTAGATCTTGGATTGTTGATGCCATGCAACATCGAAGAAGCCGATAAACGTATATGTCTCCATGTCCAACATGTCGCTGAACTCTGTCCACACGTTTTGGTCAAGACTGTAGACTGTGACGTTGTTATTGTTGTTTTGCACTCGGAGCTTTCCACAGAATCCACAGCCTCAAAAAAACTATAGCTTGAGTTTGGAGTAAGGAACGTTCCAATCCGCAAAATTGCAGCATCCTTAGGACCTCAAACCTCCATCGCTTAACCGCGTTCCTGTTTTTCTACGCATTAAGTGGCTGATACCACATCATCGTTGAAAGGTAAAGGCAATAAATCATTCAGCGTTGCAAAAATCATTCAGAGGAGCAACGTCGGAAGATAATATATGTAAAGCAGACAGTGATCTTTTGAAACAATTTGTTGCAGCTCTTTATTGCAGCACATTTGATGGCGACAAGGTCAACGATGCAAGGCGATACTTTTTCATAAGCAAGGGAAAGACCATTGACAATATATTCCCAACTGCCAACAACTGGTGCATTGGACGAACACGTAAAAACGACCTGCGTTACAAGCACGAAAGTGATACAATTGTTTATGAAGCCGCAAGAGTAGCGCTGGAACCCACATATTGGGGATGAATGAAGGATGGCGAAGTTTGGAGCCGCAATGCCGCATGCCCGACGTTTCCCAATGACCGAAGCGCTGATTTGTTGTCAGGGTGTAGTGGTGCACCAAATGTAGGGTTGGTAGATGAAATGCAAAGAGTTTGTTGAAGTATACAGAGCTGTGTAGATGTCACTAAGCGAAATGTTAGATAATGCCAAAAACAACCATGCTGAGTCAAAAATTAACATTGCGGACCTCACTGACAGACATAAAGAATATAAATTTCGCGTCGTTAATATTTGGTCTTTAAATGAGTATATAGCTCCTACTTTTGAAACATAGCAATTCCTTTATATTTGTGGGCAAAGTCCCCGTACATTTGTGAGCGTTACCGTAATTTATTTTTTACCAAAAAGACCACACAAGCCGAAGGAGTCTTTTATGACACTTTATGACGCGTTATATGACATTTTACTCTTTATATTATATATTCTGGATACAATATACTCAGGAAAAGCGGTAAAACATCAAATTTTAGGGTAATGTGACTGCGCATGCGCACTACTGTTTTTCTGAAATATCCTTAATTTCATGACAATGCAACATACAATATTGTTGAAAGCCTTCTCTTGCGTGTATTTTTGTTAAGCGTGTCCATTTGTTCACAGATGTGATGACTAAATGAGATAATTTTCCTCAAGGCGCATACGGAATGTCGGCCATTTTGAAGGCCGAAATAGGCACTTTCCCCTGCTCAAATTTTGGGCAGTCCTTCCATTCCATATTCCGCATATCTTAATGAGTATCTGTGCCAAGTTTCAGAATGTGATCACAATTTGAACGATTTGCCTAAACTTGGTGTCTTAGCAGCCCTACTACTACTATCCCGTACGGAGTAGCCTTAAGAATTAAGCGAAATTGTTCGGACAATACCGGCTCAATAGTGATTTAAGCAAGAGGTGTGAGGAATACAAAAGATATTTAGTTCGTCAAGAATATCCAAAATCATTAGTTGATAAGGAATTTAATAAAGCTTTAAAGGTGAATAGGAAAGGCCCGTTTCATACGCCGTACTTCACATCGGCACATGTGAAGTACGGCGTATGAAACGGGCCAAAGATTTGTTGCATGCTAAAGTTAAACCTAAAAAGAAGGTTTTAACCCTTTGTGACAGAATTTAATCCTAGGGCTCCTAACATCTCACAAATTATAAGTAAGCATAAGCACTTGATCTCCACACCTGAGTGGAAAGAAATTTTTCCGGACAAGTCTATAATAACTGCCTACAGAAGGCCAAAAACCTTAAGGACATTTTAGCACCATCTAAGTTTCATAAGCAGCATGTGTTGGCGGAAAATCAGAGGCCAGGTTGTTTCAAGTGTAAGCGAAAATGTGATTTGTGTAATAATTTCTTGAAGGAGACTGACTGTTTTAGGAGTTTTAGTACCGGTCGGTCATACAAAATCAAACAAGAAATTAATTGTGGTACCACTAACATAGTTTATTTAATTTCCTGCAAAAAATGCAATGTTCAGTATGTTGGATCGACATCTACTGAATTTAAAGTCCGTTTTCGTAACCACAAGTCAGCTATGCATGCATGCTTACGGATAAGAAAGTTTGCGAGATGGCCGTTCATTTTAATGAAAATAAACACGAATTTAAGGATTTGGAATTTGTAGCCATTGTCATTGCATTGAAAAAGTTGACTTAGTGAATGGCGAAAATGCCAATAATCCTTTATTGACCAGAGTAGCATATTGGATGGCACAGCTGACTACAATTAGCCCTTATGGCCTCAATAAGAGATCTGAACTTCGATCAAAAAATAGGATCCATTACAAGTTGTAATAATTATTATAATTATAACCTGTAAGCCATATTATGGTAATTTTGATCCTACTATTGATCCTCATTAATTTCAGTGTTTACTACATAATATGGTAATTTTGATCCTGCCAATGCTATAAAAGCTAGACATTGTTAAAGTGTAATATAAACTGATGAAGGCAGAACTGCCGAAACGTTTTTAACTTTTAAGCTTTTATTTTAGTATGTTTTAGTTTTTTTAATAAATTGATGGTCGAAGTTGCATAGTCTCTGATTTTTAAATTGATTTTTATATATATATATATACGACAGTACTTGCTGTGAATCCTATTTGGATCCTTCGCCCTCGAGTAGACAGTAACGAAGTCCTATTTAGATCCTTCGCCCTCGAGTAGACTTCGTTTGGCATTGCCATACCAAATATCAAAGCTTATATATATATAAAAATGGATGCGTTAATGGCTCGTGTTGTACCACATGCGCCGCTTGGGAGAGCAATATCAATACGAAGGTCATTGCGTGTCTAGATGTGTACCAAGCTGCACTGATGAGGCGTAGGACGCCGAAACATGCATGTCTGCAGATTGTACTATATATATATATATATATATATATATATATATATATATATATATATATATATATATATATATATATATTATATATATATATATATATATATATATATATATATATATATATATATATATATATATATATATATATATATATATATATATATATATATATATATATATATATATATATATATATATATATATGTATATATATGTACTAGATAAAACATGAGCAGCCGATCTGTATCTGATCAGTATACAAACTCGAGCCGAAGGCGAGAGTTTGTATATCAGATACAGATCGGATGCGAAACGGATGCAAAATGACCCATCTTATGAGTTCATTGGCGAAGTAATTTTAAAAATAAACATTGTCTAAGCCAAGAAAACCAAAGCTGAAGTTTATGTAAATCAGGACAAATCTTTATCCGATTTACAAACATTGATTAAACATTCATTTCTTTTGTATTTTCCTCGTGAATTATTAATGAATTTTTTAAGTATATATATATATATATATATATATAGAATTAGGTTTCGTTGTTTACAAAAACATTTGGCAGAGTGCTCAATGGATATCCAGAGCATAATTAAATAAGTGCAACGACTCAACAAATTCCACTAGGCATCTTTATTACTATTAGTTTCGTACCACAAGATGTGGCACTCATCAGATAAATTAGCCTAATTTATCTGATGAGTGCCACATCTTGTGGTACGAAACTAATAGTAATAAAGATGCCTAGTGGAATTTGTTGAGTCGTTGCACTTATTTTATATATATATATATATATATATATATATATATATATATATATATATATATATATATATATATATATATATATATATATATAGTAATATCGCATGAACTTGCTCTCACGAAGGCATGCGGTACAGCACGATGACATCAACGCATCCAGAGTGTAATGGGGCGAGAGTGCTCAAACGACCACAAGGGAAGTGTGCTTGTATATATATTATTATCGACGAAATCGTGAAATTGCAGTGCATGTGTTATCCTTATACCGGAAACCAATCAATATTTTAATTTTCGATTCTCTCGTGTTTGAAATATGTTACTTCCACTAGTACTTCTCATCTATTCTGATGAATTCAGTTCATACTTAAAATAAAAGTATACAGTATTGTTGCAAGTGTTGCAGTTGTCAAATGCAAAACGTGTCTTTCTCAGGGCTTGAATTTTGTCGCGGCAATTGCCGTAGAGGGAGAACAAAATGCCGTGGATCATTGCGGCAACGACGGCAATTTTTTGCAGTATAGTATAATTGTTATACTATTCACTGTGCGTTACTATTTTGATATAGTCTTGATACTTGAATTCAGATGTTGATCAAATCATGCGTAAATTACTATTTTAGTCTCAGTTTTTTTCCAAAAAAAACACACTAAAGAGATACGTAAACATGTTTCTATAGCTTGTCAACAATCCAAAGTAACAATAAAATTAAATTTTTATTACATGCAGTAATTTGAAAAAATGCCGTGGAAACTTTAACGCCATTACCGTCGATTGATTTCAGGGAAATTCGAGGCCCAATCTTTCATGCATCACGTGCAAACCACATGTACCGGAAGCGTTGTATTGTCAAATGAGTTGTATATCGCTTTCATGTCATAAGAATTCAGTTTCATTATCGAAATTTTAGTGAGATATAAACATGGCTTCTAGGGTGCTGCTCTATCTAATCATATTCTTACAACAATTTCCGCGTATTGGTAACGCAGTGTCGTGTATTGGTGAATCTGGACAGCAAGTTGACTGGTAACGTAACTCCTGAAATATAGTATTTATTAGACTTATCAGACTTAACTATTGACCCTTTAGCGTTGGTTTAATATATGGCTTGATAAAGTATAGTGACTTTCAATTAAGTCTTAGTATATTACTCAGGTTAAGCCAGAGTCCAACAGAGAATATTACTCTTAATAAAAAGCTAATTACCAAATGGAGAGTCATTGGACGACAAAATCATTGATAGACCGACGCAGTTTGAGGCATCAGTACTGTATAAGCCTAATAGCCTATATTAAATGAAAAGTCATCTGTTATGAAATTATGCTCCTGCATGGCTGAACAAATTAACTAATTACAGAATAATTTAACAACTGTTATTGATTTAATATAGGAATGATGCTTATCATGCAGTTGAATAGAAATTTGTACCACATTCTCTTTTGACCATAATAATAATATACAGTATACTCTTAAATAAGATACGCATTAGTTACGCAAAACCTTTTCAATTGTTACAGTCGATTTCACCACTGTGATTTCACATAACTTGTGCCATGAAGTTCAATTTTTCTGTTTGCCGATTGGTCAAAACCGTATCACGTGTCAGTCCACAAAACGTCATGTCACTGCATGCTTTGGCGAGGGGACAACTGATCCACAATGAAACAATTATTGACCGGTCAATAATAGAATGGGTATAGTGCGTATGCACGTTTTTACGTTCATGGATTTAACCACTTTTCTCCTCTAATGGTTCACAGGCTCACGTCAAAATGGCCGTCGATTTACGAGTTTAAAAAATATGAAAACGGAAAATTTTTTATTTCTCATTCGAATGTTGCGACTATTTTCCCCTGATCTGCATTAGTACCAGAGCATACTTAAGAGTACTCGTAGGGTTCTGATAAAATCCTAGCTTGTCTACAGACGTTTTAAAATCCTTCGAGAATTGCGGGCGACTTCATGCCCGCCATGGCATCCAGAACTTGACTCGCAATATACGTGGTAGTCTTCTTAGTCATTGGTGAATATCGCAGCCTCGCAGTTTGTACAGTATGGAATATAAAGACTATGTAAAGGTTTTTGAAGAATGTGTGGACCTTTGTATACATTGAAATTGTTTTTTACCGTCGCAGGCGTCGCTTGCAACTAAGAATGAACGATCGCAGATGAAACGTTGTCTATTCTCATGACAAAGTTTTACCGAGAAAATTCAATGTTTGTGATGATCATTTGATGGTTTCAGTTCACTCAGTGTATTATACAGCAACCTTGCTAATCATTATGTGCGGCATTAATAGAATGTGCTCACAACACCGAACACCGGCACATTCGCAGTGGTGTCAAGTAACGAAGTAAATGTACTTCGTTACTGTACTTAAGTACTATTTTTGAGAAGTCCACATGTAACAAAGTAAACTTTTTCTGGAGTACTTTTACTTGGAACGAAGTCGTTTTAAGAAGTAACGTTTTACTTCGTTATTTTCATTTTGTGGCGAAGTATTTCGTTACGTATACTTTCTAACTTTTGTTTAATTTTTCTGATTTATTTTAATTTCGGGATAGGTAATACGACCTCTACATGCGTCTGGGATCTCTCGTTTGTGGCTTACTTATAAGCAATATTTACTTAATGGATTTCTTATATCTTCAACGGGGTCTGGAAGGTAGACCATGCCGTGAAATATTGTATATTCGGTGCACGCATATAATGCGTGTGCTGTTTTGTGTCTTTTGTATGTCAATCCATTGGAGAAGTCCCCCCTCCCCCCCCCCCCCCCCCCTACACGCTATTGATAATAGTACTTTTACTTTTACTTTGTACTTCAAGTATTTTTTAAGGATACTTTGTACTTTTTACTTAAGTACGTTTTGCTTCCAGTACTGTTAAGGAACGAATCGCTCCCTGTAATATAAAGTATTGAGACATATATAACCGCTGCGCTTGCGTAATGCGGGCGTCTTTAGTGTTGATTTTAAGACAGCGTGTTTTGAAACTTTTGTATTTTTTTTTAAATCGGGATAGAATAAAGAGTTATTTGACAATTATACAGACTTTTAACGACCGTTTTAACAGACGAGAAGTGAACATTTGGTCCTTTTCGGAGCCGGATCTATTGACAAACGAGTGAGAAATTTTGCAATTTTAATACGATTGTTCGACGATTTCAAAATGGCGTCATTTCAGACAAACATGGCCAAAGGGCAGGAAAAAGACTAGACTGCGAGAGGTCCCTCCTTTCCGCGGGTTCACATTTCCGGACACGAGAAAGGAAAGGAGGGACTGCAGACAACACATCAAGAAATGAAATCCGCGTTGCCCACACAACCATAGGCAGCCCAAAACGGCATGTAGAATGCACCAATAATGCTTCCAAATGTCAATTTGCATTAAGCTCGCCCCATTCCTTTGTCATTTGTCGCGCGCCGCAAGCACTCGATTGAAAAGCAGTGTTGATATATATAGAT
>CACRXK020003245.1:0-29825 GCA_902702795.2 Paramuricea clavata | reverse complement strand
CAGGTAGGCAAACGTCTTGATTTATCTCGACTGATGAAATCATGGACGGACGAGAAGAGCTTCCCAATTGTGACACTGAAGCGTTTGAAAGGCCCTGAGAAAGATCTAATACTTGCCAAACAAGAGAGTTTCCTGGAACACAAGTTAGGTCAGATAGACGACAAATTAAAGAATAAAACATCAGGCAATAAATCTATTGATCAAAGAGACTCTAAAGAAAGACAAAAGCTATCAAGCAGGTTTGTGTTATAATTATATCAAAATATACTAGAAGTCATCATGGCAAATAGATTTATTGGTAATTGACATGTGAGGAAACTATGTTAATTATGATAAATGATCAAGATATTTTTTGTGTGTGTTTTGATGTTATGTACTCAGGTGAATATAATGTTTCTGGTGTTACTCTGAGTGTGTATCTACACCATGTCATGATTTTGCAGTTTGTGGCACATACCGCTGACATATACTGTGGAATCGACAGCTTTCAAAGAATACACTGTCTGGCTGGACAAAAAATGGGGTAAGAAGTGAGAAGCTAACGATGTATCAGGGGAAATACGATATATATAAATATGCATCCTTATAATTAGAAGATGCTGTAATAATCATTGACAAATATTATGACCATATTTTACAATCTAATAGCAAAAACTTTATTTCCCAATTTTGAACTTTACAGAAAAACTCAGCGTTCTGGATCCAGTGGGATGGATTAAAGCAAACGTGAGAGCCAGTGGTTATTATATCGTCAACTACGACAAAGCCAACTGGATAAAACTTATAAAACAATTGAAAAATTACCACGTGGTACGTAATACCCAACCCTAGCTGTTTTGCATGTAAAGCGCGGATGAGACGAGGATGAGAATGCATGAGTGTTGGCAGACACGCGACTTTGGTTAGCTGTTCTTGATGCTTTCCTAACACTGTCATGTACATTAAACATAAACACGTAAAAATCTCACAACTTGTCTCGCGACAGGCTTGTAGCAAGCTTGTCAACAAGTTGTAACAATGCTGTTATTTTATCAAGTTGCTACAAGGTAGTCACTCACAACTTGTTGACAAATTGTTGAATTGCAGGACGATAACAAGTTGTTGGAACAACTTGTAACAAGTTTGTTGAGCTCAACAACCTTGTAGCAAGTTGTCAACAAGCCGTTGACAACTTGTCAACAAGCTGGGAACAAGCAGTGCGAACACATCTTGTTAACAAGTTGTTGGAACAGCATTGTTACAAGTCTGCGGCAGGTTTGTTACAACTTGTGCGTTTTTACGTGTGTAGCTGGAACACTCATAACCCAACTCTCATTTTCGTTTGGCCGGGGCATGAAATTTGTATTTGCCAAATTACGCCGATTTTTTCCTGGTTGTACAAACTCTGGGCAAAAATATAGTTTATTGTTTATTTATTTATTTTAATAGGTGTTTTCGCCATCGGATAGAGCAGGACTTATTCATGATGCATTTGTTTTGGCATGGTGAGTTATAAAAGCAATTATCTGCACTTTTTCTTCACGCATGCAAGGAATGCATGCAAGTATTGTTTGACATTCGTGGTAAATTGGCTGTATACTATGTAATTCCGTTATTTTTTGTCAAAACAACTTCATTTATATATTTTAGTGAAGGTATGTTGGATGCAAGAATTCCTTTAAAACTCATTATCTACATGGCGAAAGAAGATCATTTTGTTCCGATGGAAATGTTGAGAGAAAAATCAAAATGTCTGGAACCGTTCTTTAAGAAAGCCGGAATGAAACGATTATATAAACAGTACGTTTGGTATTTACAAGAACATCTATTGGATAAACTTGGAATGGAGGATAAAGGAGGAATACTAGAACAGTAAGGGAAAAATAAAGTGCTTAAAATAAATTACTAACTTTATTTATACTCGATACTGTGGAATGTGGAATGTTTTAAACTGTTCTCCACGTGCATTGGAACTTTAACATTAATATTGGATTTTGCTCCTCCGTTCAGTGTCACTACGAAATTTCGCCATTCTTTTATGTCTTCAATCATGTTCTCCATTCTGTCTTCGTCATCTTTGCATCGTTCCGTGCACTTCCATTTGCATCGTCCTCTTCCATTTTTGGGCGGGTCTTCCTTTCCTTTCTCTAGGCATCAACTCATTTGCAATTTTTGATTATTTTTTGTCTATTTTCAAAACATGCCCATATACCACTAAGAAAGTCTTCTTTACGTCATCTTGTCGGTAAGCAAAGTCCGACCAGAGCTCCTCATTCATGATACAGTGTACCTTTGCTTTCTTCATAATCTTCCACATGAGTTTATGATGAAATTCATCCAGTTTTTTTTTCCATACTTGATCGTCAGTTGCCAGGTTGCATAAAAAAGACTGAGAGTATATTCTTCTCTTCGCCTTCAACTATGAAGAAACCTCAAAAATCGAACTTGTGCTTTCAATCCAAGTCTTTCCATTTGATCCATTCTTATTTATGACTTAGACATTAAAAGCTATCCACGACATGTTTTGGTAAATGTGTCCTACTTCCATTTGTACTTATCGTCTTGCTCTACCTTGCGTACTTAATGCCACTGTGATCATTTCATTTTCTTTTCCTGCAAATTTCTAGGATGAATCGTCACAATACTTTAATAGAAGCAATGAATCATAAACCAGATGTTAAAAAGAAATTTCAGAAAATATTCCGGGATATGAAAGATAACAAAGATGCTAGGTAAGGATAGGTAGAATCGCTAGGTAGAATCGTTGCCATACACCTGGAACGATTTGTCGAGGAAACATATATGAAAATCTCTGCATGTTACCCAGGATGTGTTCGCACTGCTTGTTCCCAGCTTGTTGACAAGTACAGTGTTGACAACTTGCTATACAAGGTTGTTAAGCTCAACAGACTTGTTACAAGTTGTTCCAACGACTTGTTATCGTCCTGCAATTCAACAATTTGTCAACCAGTTGTGAGTGACAACTTTGCAGCAACTAGATGAAATATCAGCATTGTTCCAAGCCTGTTGCGAATACATCTTGTTGGCAAGTTGTGAGATTTTTACGTGTGAGTATATTTTATAAACATTTACTGATTTAGGACAACTCCGAAGAAAGTGAGTCCAAATTTCCGACGACTGGCTTTACAATATGGCTTTAACAAGCACGATCCAATGGACTGGGCGTATTTATGGGATGTTTACCAGAGATCTCCTTGCGATGCCGACCGAAGATTTTTGAGAACTTCTTTGGCTTCATTTCATAAACCGAAATTTTTTCAGAAGTAAGTACTGTTCAAAGATCACGATAAAAGCCGACTGGGAAACTAACATTGTATTGGAAAACTATTGTATTAAATTATTTTATGTTGTAGGAACTTACAGTACAGCTTTGATCTGACAAAAGTTCGCTCACAAGACACTCTACAGTGGCTATATGACCTCGATTCTAAGTCTACGAATGACCAAATCTGGAAATTTGTCAAAGAAAACTGGAAAGTTCTTAGTGACAGGTAATGCATACTATTGGATCTTTACTTTTTGTGAAAACACCCTAGGAAATTTCAAGTCATTTTGTATGCTTCTAGATATGGGAAAGGTGGAAAGCTAGCAGAATTTGTTGAAAGCATTGCAAAAAAATTCCAAACAGACGATAAGTTGACAGAGGTAAATTGAATAGTTTTGTTTGTTTGTTTGTTTGTTTGTTTGTTTGTTTGTTTGTTTGTTTGTTTGTTTGTTTGTTTGTTTGTTTGTTTTGTTTGTTTGTTTGTTTGTTTGTTTGTTTGTTTGTTTGTTTGTTTTGTTTGTTTGTTTGTTTGTTTGTTTGTTTGTTTGTTTGTTTGTTTGTTTGTTTGTTTGTTTGTTTGTTTGTTTGTTTGTTTGTTTGTTTGTTAATTAAAGAATTTGTTTGTTCTGTCTATAAATATACACTGTATTGCTTTCATTTTCTAGGTTAAAGAATTCCTTAATTTGGACGGTAAAAACTTAATGAACCAAGCAATGCACGACAGCACATTGGAAGCCATACATGATAACGTCATTAAGAAACACAAGGAGGCCGAGAAGCACATTAACATGGAAAAAGCAACGAAATGGCTGCAAAGATACATGAAAAAAATACGAAAACTAAAACCGAAACAATAGAAATATTTTTGATATGTTTAAGACCAACTTTAAGACTTGCTATACATATATAGTGATAGAGAACAAAGGTTATAGGGCAATCTTCGGATAGTTATTCAATTTAGTACTTTATTACTCCGCCCTTCACTGCTAAATATCAAATTATTAATATTATTCATAATTAAATAATTGAATGGTTCAATCACTCCGACATTGGCGACAAGCTAAGCAGGCCAACTCTGGAATCTTCTTAAATCGCATAAACTCGCATTATCTCGCGGCTATTTTAGGCGCGAGTTACCATCCCAGGCCTCTGATCCCAGGCCTAAAGTAGGCCTAAAAGCATGCAGATATAGAAAGTAGTGGGTCTTTATATTTTTAAGGATATACGTTCTCATCGATTGTGCCAAAAAGTGATGAAAATATGTATCAGTATAATTCCAGTTGTCACGTGAACGTATTGGTACAAGAGATCTAGCGTTCCTCAGGTTCCGAAAACATCGAGGTTGCCATGGTGTCGGAACCGACCATAAAACATCAAACTTTTATAATTAAAATGTTCAACACTCGTCAACAAACTGGGGATGTCACATCCAATTAATCGTACAATTACTTCCCACTCCTTCCTGCAAATGTCCCAGTATGATTAGGCGTTCCTCTACAGAAGTAACTGTATCTTTTCTTTTAAGACCATCTTGTACCATCTATATGTCTCGGGCAGTAAATATGTGGTCCTAACATTTAAAGGGGGTTCTTCAAGGGAGGCTTTGGGGCATGAACCGCCAGGAAATTTCGATTCTTGGTTCCCTAAAACGCGATTTCTTGCATTTTAAGTGATGTTATAAATACGCATTTGATTAGAGACGAATATTTAGAATAACAAGGGTTTCTGGGATATCGTGTTTATATACATGCCAGTTTTTGGTATGTATAAACATAGTTCTATACGCATTTGATTAGAAAAAAAAACATTTGGGGTGAAAGTGCTATGTAAACACAATACTAAGAAACGTAGTGAACTTTTTAATCGCGGCCTATGTGAACAATATAAAGTCACAGGCTTATGGAGATTCACTTCAGCGGGAAAAAAACAACTGTGAGAAGTTTCTATAAGCTTCAAAACAACCGCCCTCTTTATTTATAGCTCTTATAACGAGCACGGTATAAAACATGGCTGTTGTAACATGAATTCCGAACTGAAGACTGAACTCAAATCTCCTGCAGTTGCCCCAGAAGAAGTACATCGCTATGGCGATGCAATTCTTTCGCCATTTTAACTGTATATAACTGTATGTGTAGCCGTGGTGTAGCTTACATACCATTTTACTCGTTCAATCTTTGACAGACTTTCTTCTCCTAAGATGCAAACAGCGCTATACTGGTACTGGTTTATAGTGTTCTAACATACATGGTATAACTTGAATTCGAAGTATTTCAACTGATTTATCCACTTGTTATTGTTTTAAAGATTGGAAGGTACCCTTTGCAAGATTAGAAAATATTTCACATTTTCACTCATGAAATGCGGAGATTTGTTGTCGTTTGAGAGTGATAATAAAACTACTCAAAGCCAAAGGAAATGTTTCTCTATTTTTGAAGTGACTGGAAGGATTGCATATCCTTGAATCTATTATTTTTCGATCTAACAAAAAACGAGACAAGTGTTTAGAAAAAAACTGTTCGGTTGTATTAGTCGTGATTATCAGTCAGCATCATGTCTTCACTGGCTGAATATACTATCTTGCGGAATGTATTCAAATATGGAAAGAATGTTAAAAATTCGCTGGAACTACTGTGGACTAATACAGCTTTCCCCCTATACGTTCCTACAGCAATCTTAGAAAGCTAAAGATTGACAACAAAGTTGAATTGGTCGGAATGGCAATATTGCCCAGGGTATGTACTGATGTACACACTTTGAACATCACTTTCGAGTTGTGATAAATTTTTACTTTTCGCGCGAATCCAGACGTAAAATGCAGTCCTTATGCCTGGCCTATATGCACTATTCTCTGCTTCTAAAGCTAGAAATTCGTAAACCGCAAAAGCCTCCCGGTTGTTCCGGTGTTCAGAAAATAATCTGCCCTCTCAAGGATGGGAAAAGGTGGGAACTATGAAAATATTTTATCAACCAGACGAGGAAAACAGGAAACCGCACAACCCGTATAATAATATCTGATCAAATTTTTAATAAATAAAATATTCTTCTATATTTACATATCTATCCAACAGTTTAATCATTTAAATAAATGCAAATCCATAGTTCGCGAAGGTTCGTTGTTGTTCACTATTTACGAGTAACGCGAATAAATATTTACAAATGTGCACGTGAACGTGCATCGGTTTAGTGGCTAGACGATTGTAATTTTCCCAATAGCTCGCGTATCCCTAGTAGAATTGCGCGAAGAACATCCCATGCTAATGGCTAGCGTTTTATACTCTTATCACTTGCAAAGGAGTTCACATATCAATCAACTCAGTAATTGCCGACCCCCGATCGCGCCGCACAGTTCACAGACGCTTCGGAAAGACTCAATAACAGATGCGATGAAAATTAGACACGTCGTAAACCGTAGTTATAGGCAAAATAAACCTTTGCATGGTTAGCAATTGGTGGTAAAATCAATGTTATTTTTGCTAGTAAGACTGACTGCATTGTCAGCGCTATTTTAGAAAATCACAGTTGAGATTTAGGAGAAACTGCGAGATAATGTGGCTTTAATTGCAGCCATATTGCGAATAAAACTCGGCAAATTGGCCACACCAGTTAACATATGGCCAACAATAAAAAACTGATTAGGCATAAAGTCAGGACTTTGATACAAATCATAACAGAAAACGATTTGAGCATATAAAGTCAAGATTTTATATCAATTTTGCGATACTTTTTCTACAATAGAAAACGACATGATGTAGACACCGAGTCTGAAATACAAATTTGTCATTGTTTATGCAATTTAGATGCCTTTGCAGTCATTTTTGGGTATTTGCTTAAGTGGTTAAAGTGTGAAAAGAAATTCAAAAAATACAAATATTTTTGCGTGACACAGCGAACTCATCCGAATGCTATTAAAGTAAATTGACCCGTCATTAAAATAAATTTCTCACGGAAAGCGGTACCACCGAAAATGCAAACCATGTAGAGGTTTTGAAAACAAACAAAATTTCACGGGTGCAACTTTAGCAAACAAGCGCGATTTATCGCCCCTGCCCACGTCATAGCGTAAGTGGGATTTGAATTAATCTAAAAGATTGGTATGCGCGATAACAGTTTCAGCAATTTACACTCCAAACATTGATAGAAACAATCTGCTCTTATCTGCATTTGAATGTAATATGGGAATAGTATCATGTAACAGCGAAGTTCAAGTGTGGGGATGTTTATGTTACGAGTCGCCAAATTTGCGCAATAATTTCATAATAAATTCAAAATTCAAGGCTGATTTCCAGTTTTGCATGAATGTATATGTACACGCACGAAAAAGTGTAAATCGTTTCAAATTTTGTAATAATTTACGGCTCGACTGCTGAACAAATACAAATGCTGCACATTTGTTCAAGCGCAAATATATGAAATAGTTGGATATGACCTGAAATTATGAGTTCAAATTAGGCTTGGGTTATAATTATCTCTATCATAAAGAGGTCTGATAAAATTCAACGACTAAAATCGTTTCTATAAGGACCGAATTTTTTGTACAAAATCATTCTGGGTGATATTCACTAGTGCACAATTGAGCTGAGTCATGAAATCTAATATTTTGTTTTGGTTTCGCAATTTTGTATGGCGAAGGGGATTAAAACAAACTATATATGGCGATTGGTACAAAATTAATCCTGTTAGGTGTGAATTGGTGTAGGCTTATGACACCATACATGTATATATGCACTATAATATTTATTTAAAACATAGAAATAACAAAAACAACCAGAAATAAACTCAGGCACTCATCTTACACTCTTACTAATTCCATCACAATAACATTGGCCTGAAAACTAGAATAATTTGCGAAGGACAATTTTGTACCAACTACAACATATTATTTTGGCTGTTTCAACCCACTTGTTTTTAAACTTCATCTAGTACTCCCTGTTGAGACCATTTTGCTTTGGCACTTTGCCTGACAGTCGCAACGGGAATAGCTACATTGAAGGCTTATCTTAAAATATCAGCGATGACCGCCATGCAAGCAGGATAGAGCCATAAACTGGTCGAGATATTTTCGTGTTGTATTTCCAAAATACGGAAATGCACCGCTAAATATGAAATCAATCTTAATGTATTTAACCGTTTAAGCCAAGATCTTGAACTTAACCCCAAGCGAGATTTGTACCTCAGTTTCAGGCAATATTCTCTAGTTTTCAAGTTATATTTTGATGTGTTCGAACTAATCTCATTTAGTTTATACGAATTGCGCTGGTCTTTGAATTCTATAAGCAGAGGTTTTGAATACAAAACGCAAATTTGGCAGCACTATTTTGATATTAAAACGTAAACAAATACACAATCAAGTTGTTTTCATTTAAAAGAGTATTGGCAATTAATGATACTATTACCGTGTTTTGCCCCGCGAAATTTTGTTTGTCGGCAGATGGTAACTTTGCCTTAAGCAAGCCTAGAGGTCATGAAGTAGAGCGCGTGAAGTTCATCCGTAGCTACCCTCGGCGGTTCCTTTTTGTTGTGTGTTCCGTTGGCACTGGCCACCGTGAAAGACTTCACAAGTTTCCTGCGTGTACAGACACCAAACTGTTCCCGATGAAATTACAAAAACTTCGATCATCGAATCCATCTTTAATGCTGTCAACAGGAGCGCCGTTTTTGATTAAAATTTCCGCGCATTCAAAGTTCCCAGCACAGACGGCAGCCTCCAAAGCGGTCATCCCTTCTGGTGTCGTAATGTTCAAATCCGCGCCGTTTTCGACCAAAATTTCCGTGATTTCCTCGAGGCCCGAAAACGCCGCTTGGTGGAGCGAGAATAGTCCGAGTTCAGCACCGCGATTTACGTTAATTCCGTCTACTTTAACAAGTTTTAAAATTTCGTCAATGTTGTTCTCGAGCACGGCCGAGTGTAGTAGAATCTCAGGCATTAACGACACAGCTCGTTTTTCTTGTCTGTGTAAGTTTATGTTTTCGTTTATAGCATCTGAGAATGTCTTAGTAGACTTTCCACTCGGGGAGCATGGTGATAAGGGAAAGGAATAGCGGTTAAAGTCTGTCGGGTTTAGTGGTGTGATGTTCTCTTTAAAAGCCATCGGACGATTCTTCATGTTGTTGCTTTCGTTTGACGGCACACCGTTGGGAAAATGTCTTGCATGTCTTCTTGTGTGTAGGTTCTCTGGTCTAGCGTTGCGACTTAGTTGATCGTGCATGGTCGACGTTACAATATTCTGATCCGTCTTCAATATAGTACACCAACGAGTTTAAACAGATTTAATTTTCACGTGTTGTCGTTTCCAATCTAGCTAAAAAGGCTTGCAGTTCCCTATAAGGCTTCCGAACCTGCTGCGTTGAAGATGCAGAGCGATTTTTGACTCCCTTTGAGCGCATACAAAAGCTATTCTTCCTTATATACAATGCGACGGAACCCGATAGGTCGGATGCACAGGGAAGCGGTTCTTGATTGGTCGGGCGTTTAAGCGGGTCGTTTCTGATTGGTTGAAAGCAGACAAAGATGACAGGTGATTGGTCATTTAGCGAAGACAGGAGGCGGAAACGATTAATCCGGCGAACAAACAACGTTTGAAAGCTGTTCGGGGGTGCTTATCAAACTTGACACACACAGGCCCAGTTTCCGACAGCGTTACACAGACCGATTGCAATGCGTGGTATTAAAAAGGCTTACCTATTATCAGGGCTAAGCTATGCCGTCATCTGATCACGATGTATCGAATCCTATCCTTTTACAGAGGCCAGAGGGGCCCGACGAAGTGCCTTCGAGCCAGGACCGACAAAGGGCCTTCGCTCGAAACGTCGAGGTTCTCCTTGTTTTGTTTTTTTCAGGTAGTTTTATCCCATCAGTCCGAAGCTTTCTCATTATATTGGTCGGTCCGAGTACTATTTATCACTTTGCCTTGCCCAAAGAAGTGTCTAATTTTACTGTTATAACTAAATCCGTAAAAGGATAAATAACCAATTTCGACTCATTTAAACCAGGAAAGCCGAAAGGAAAATTGTATATCGACGCATTGAATACTATACGTCCTTTTTACTTACATATAGGATGACAAGCGCAATGCCATGCCAAGCCCTAACGAGTGTCTGATCTCACAAACTCTGTATAAATACAACTGAATCGGTTTTGACTACAACTGGACTAATCTGCTATATCAATTAAACGGAAGACTGAAGCTTGTTATTGTATGAAATACACATATAGTATATTTATAGGGATCATATATAGTCACGATGACTTGCTCTAAGACGTGTCTGATCTGATAAACTGCATCCGTAACGATGCAAATTAAGAAGCCGAATTTAGACTTAATTCTTCTTTTAATATCTACACTACTAGGAAAGCCGAAAATCCACTCATTGAAAACTGTTATTGTACAACAAGTATATTTCCTTCGCCAAGGCAATCCTACATGACTAAAACCGAAAATGTACTTCTTATTGTTATAGAGGATGACGACTACAATGCTTTGCCCTAAGGAGTGGCTGAACTTATGAACTAGATCCTTAAAAATACAAAGAATTAACCAATTTATATACACTCAGTTTTATGTTTTCAGGAAAACCGAAAATTCACTTCTTATTGTTATACTTATAGTCATATAGAGGATGATAATTACAATGCCTTGTCCTAAGGAGTGCTGTTGACCTTATAAAACTATAGAAAATCGTCGACAATTGTTATCACGTACAAAGTGTGCATTATATACTTAAAATATAGACGACAATGCTTTTACCTATATAAGGAGTGTCAGTAACTGTTAATAGAGAGGTTAAGATTGACGATTACGGCAGACCGGTAAGTTCTAAGTGTTCTACAAGTTTCCCAAGGTTTTGACAGGTGTTTAGTCAATTTATTCTTCAATTTTGATGCACAAATTGTCCTAACTTAATCGAACATGACCTGTACAGTTGATCTCAAAATACAACTTGTGGTTAGAGGTTATTGTAAACGTCAATCTTAACCTCTCTAATATCCGTAACTGAAACCCGTAAAAGAAACAATCATGTACCAGGAACACTGAAAGGTCGTTCAGTGGCATTGAAAAGTAATAATAATATTCAATTTCTATCACACCATTACTATTAACTAGTGCATATAGGAATGATAGGATATTTCATACAGAAATACATCATCAACGACGCCGGAACGATCTAAAGGCAAGGGGGGCAGATTTTCGTGAAAGGGCACTTTTGAATTGATATATCCTATTAGATGTTTACTGAAAACCGATTGGGAGTTGAACTTCGCCTATTAAAAATCATGTTTTCTATTTATTGGATGATAGGGGTGTGAGGGGGTTCTCCGCCAGGCGATTGTGCTATAACTGCTATTTTTGAAGCTCGATGACTGCATTTCTTGCGTTTTCTGAAGCAAATTCGTAAATGAATTGCACTAACATTTCTGACAATTCGCTATTTCGCCAAGGCAATCCTTTAAATTGAAAGGGCACCTTTGCCTCCCTTGCCCCTCCTGGTAAAGGGCAACGGGGCGGCTGCCCCTCCTGCCCCCCAGTTCCGGCGTCCCTGTACATTCATTTAATGAAACTAATTATACTACAGCTAAACCAACGAAAATCTTGGGTAAGTTATATATACATATTTGGCTGCACAATTTGTTATGCCTTCGTCATTCATATAGTCATACAATCAACAGAAATGAGATCGGTTTTTCCTAGTGATTTAAAGCTACTATAAACCGCTTTTAATTAAGAAATTTTCTCGAAGATTTACTATCTTATCATTATTACAACTTAATGATATTCGTCACCAACGTCAGTAGATTTACAAATAGGACATACACGTAGAATGACATGACGAGGAATTAATCTGGCTAGTGTGTAGCTATATACATGCCATGTATCACGCTTTATATTGCATGTGAGACGATTTTTATCAAAATCAATCCTACTTCAGTTCCTTATACGATTTTAATTGTTCATGCATGAGAGTGTTTCTACTTGTGGTATTTCAACATCATAATCATGCATTTAAACATGGTTTGCTTAGAATGCAGGTTCGCCTAATATAAGGTTAATTCCAACCAGCATATTCTGGTCATGGAAGGAACTGATCCAGGCAGACACTCTCTGATCTATGGATCTCACGGTTTTCTCATAATTTTCTATTGTAAATGCAATCACATATATGAACTTATATTTTACGAGTGCATGTTGCATCAATGACTTAAACGATCCGTTTAGGAAACACACAACGATATGACGTTTGTGATGTTACTCTGAGACTCCGAGTGTGCGACCACCGTGGGAATCGAACCCGCGACTTTACGATACTAGTCGTGGGTTCGATTCCCACCGTGGTCAGGCGGAAAACTTTTCAGCTTGCCCGGTGTGGATATACTACTCAGAGTAACATCACAAACATCATATTCACCTGAGTATACAACACCAACACACAAAAAGTATACGATATATTTGGTAGCTGCGTGCAGTCTCGTGACATCTATCAAACGATATTACTTATCAGGCTAAGCCGTAAAATCGGTCGCATATCGTATACGTTACATAGACATAGTATTTTTTATCAACAGTGACGGAAGAAACAGAAGATATGCGGGCTAAATGTGCAGAAATGCACGGCCACATTTTCTTATACCAATAGTCAATACCTCATGACCAGTACCGTGATTGATAAGCAACGGTCAAAAAATGCATACTATTCTGACACACAGATTGATGAACATAGTTATTGCCTTGCATGCAATGATTAACATTTCCGTATCAGAAACGAGAACATATGATCCTGTTAACGTTTCTTGAAAATTATCTATCAGCATATCAGACAAGTGAAAGCCGGATATTTAAGTTGAAATATTCTGTTGAACTCCTAAAGACAATTACGAAATTGCATTAAATGTTAATTAAAGTCGTTGTTCTCTCTAATTAAATGTTTTCCAATTACGTATGTCCCATAAATATGCGACATACTTTCTGAATATTTCTGACACTTTGTCCTTTTGCACATTTAAGTTGACGTTTTACAATATTTTGGCCAAATGTACCTTTCATCGGGCTGTTTGAATATTTTTTTCTTACAGACAATAAATATAGTGAGAGAGCGCCTGATTATTAATACGAAACCATCCTGACCGCGCATCAGGCTCTGTATTTTTCTAATAACTTTTTTGCCCTCTTCGCACCCGTAGTTAGCGTCAGAACCCCATGACCATGTAACAATTGGCCGCGAGGGAGACTATAAATGTAGTTCCGATGTATCTACCTCTCTTGTGGCACTCGTCAACAAAAAGAGCAGATTTTCAAACTGAATCCCCTTGAGAAAATCCTGACTTAAGTTGGGAATTTCTCCACCTGTTGTAATGAAGAAGGTACTGATCTATTCAACGTTCGAACGAACTCACTGACATTGTTGGTGACTTTTGGTTGTTTGTGTTTTTCGTACTAAAATAGCTCTGGGATTTTATGCGTGACTATAATGCTGATGTCGAACACTGTTTGAGATAAAACTCAGGCTAGACTATACCAACATGTTTGTAATGACCTCAATGTCAACTGTTTAATTGGGAATGGTAGATTTGGATAATGAATAACCAAAATACAAACGATGTTCAAATGAAATCAAAGATAACATAATAAATCAGTTAGCGGTTGTTTATTTCACTAAGGGATGCGTGCGGGTCTGTGTTTCCTAATTGATTTTATCAAACAACGTTAGACGTTCTCCCGCGCGAGTATATTCCGGTTTCTTCTCATGTGGTATCATTGCTATTTGACCAATTAAGGGCGACAGTTGCTGGACGTCTAGCTTGGGGAACGGTTAAGACTGATAGAGCTATTTAGTATAAACAAGTTGTATAAACCGAACTAGCTAAATTGGGTTTCTCCCGGAGTTTTGTATAAAACATAATTAAATTTCCTCTTCCGTTTCAGAGGGGATACCCCATCGACACTATTGATGCTAGACCATGTTGGACCAGTGGCAGTTCAAATGTTCTTTTGTTGTGCGTTCTTGGTGGTACAGCAATTTACGCACTAATGTGCCTTCCACCGCTGGTGTAGTCCTAAAATTTAACCAAAGGGGGCTTTTCCAGGGGGGGGGGGCATGAAGCATGAACCACTAGAAAATATTCGATTCTCAGAGTTGCCGGGTCTCTGAACCAAATTGGCCCAACCAACAAACGGTAGGCTAACTTGTATTTTACATGGCCCGATCAAGTGTTATAACAAGAGCAGCCAGCTCGAGTGGTTTATATCTGATAAAGCACGTTTCAAATGGCTTACAAAGCGACCCATCTAAAGAGTTCATTGGCGAAGTCATTTTAAAACGTTGTCTAATCCGAGAAAATCGAAGCTAAAGTTTACGTAAATGAACATGATTTTTTGTCACATGCAACACCACCAGTGATTTCCTTTGTCTTTTGCTCATCAACTTATTAATGAGTTTTTAATAATTTTAGCAGATTTTAATTGATGCTTTTCCTGTTGTTGCAGGGCTATCATGCCCGGAAGGCAAGTGTAATAATTGACTTCGCCATTTACAGTCATCCGACTTGTATTTTTAAAATTTCGCCAACATTCTTATAAATCCTTGTCTGAATGCAGTCCTACAAGAGTATCGCAGGATCGTCATATCTTACGTCGTTTGCAACGATGCGACTGCACGGGGGCGGTTATACAAATAACAAATCCTAATTAAGAAAATGTTTAGAGGGCTGGAGGATTGCCGTAATGATTAATTAAAAATCCGAAAATTGTGTTGATAAACGAGGCGGTTCCCGAGTTCCTTAACATATTCTGTCAATTCAGAGCCGAGTTTCAAAACAACAACAAGAAGCGGTGCTGATTTTTTTTCTCGTAAATTATCGAGTTTTAAAAAGAACAGTATAAAACGTCGTTAAATTCAGCAAGGAGTTTGGAATTCAGCGAGGAATTTAATTTGGTTATCGAAAAATCTAAATCTTGTTTTGCCAGTTTATCGATAATTAATGAGGCAAAATTCGCAGGTTATTTGTCATTATGACACTAGATTCAGCATTTTAACACTAACTGAATCCGTCTAATACAGAAAAAGATTTATTTAATATACAACAGTTAATAACGGATTTAATCAGTGAACATGCCATTCCTGCCGTGGTTAGCTTCTAAATTAATGGCGGAAACATTTCTCTATGATTTTGGACTGGTAAGATGTAATTTGTTTCCACCAAAAAGGCGACAAAATGCCTGAAGACCCTTTGACTTAAACTTAACAATACTTCAATAAGTCAATGGGAAAATGTATGAATGGATAAATTACCAATCATCAACCCCTCCGCAAAGCTTTTGAGTGCATTGACTCAAAGTGATCTTATCTAAATACATGGAGATTGACTGATATGCGCTTTCGCAATTATTGTAGAAAAAAGTTAATGTCGCGTTTCAAATTTCATAAAGTATTGTCCTGTGTTGATTTCGCGTTGGAGTATAGACATCACTCAATTGGGAGTAAAATCCCAAGAAGTTTCTAGGGAGAAGAGAGTCAATGGTATTACTATATTGACACGGCAGGGTATACATGATTTTGCAGGACAAAATTCGACAAATACACTCAGATCTCAGCGCTAGCCTTGTACTCCCATCCACAGAACAACCGTGACGCAAGCTGTCGTATAAATTCTCGACTCAACCAAAGGCGACTTTGCGCACGCAATTATATATTCACAAATTTTTTTAGCATGAAACGCATGTGGTGGTCAATTCCATGTTCTTAGCAAAATGATTAGCGCATGCATGACTGCATGTGTCAGCCAGCTGTGTGACCGGCAGTCCACTCAAGGAATGAACTCTGAAGTTCTTCCACGAGTTTGAAACTATTAAACATCGCAAGTTTTCAGCTAGTACAGAACTGATACAGAAGTCCAGTAGAAATAATTTTTTTTTCATGTTCAGTTTAATCATTGCGTGTGTATTGTCAGTCATACATCCAGTCATCTTTTTCTGAATATTTAAGATAAAGCCTTGTTATAATTTCTCGGTTAATTTTCTTATCGCGCATTATCAATGGTTTGCAAACAGTGGGATACATTGATAGTACAAAAGTGTCAATTATTGTGATAACACAGTCTGATATTTAAATTCACTGGCGTCAGAGCGTCAGACAAGTCGATTCTTGGTAAGTAAAGTGGAAACAGGAATGCGGAAAAAATTCACCAAGGGTCCGTTGTACACTATGGGAAACGAACAGTCTAGTCAGGATATATTAACAAGACTGCTATAACAATCCAAGTATCACGCACCAAAGAATTGTTTCGTATTGCAATTCATAATGTAAATATATGTTCCAAATTCGCCACCTATAGTAATTTCTGCAGCCGTATTAATTTAAATGACGCATTGCATGCGCATTTTTGTAGGGGATAAATGACCATTACATGCGCAATCGCGCATTTTCATGGGGGATTAATTTTTAACAATTGGTAAGTATGGTGTTCAAGTATATTTGTGGCCGTTTCTATGGTGAATGTAGATATTAAAACCTCTACACTCTATATAGTTCCATTATCAGGGTTCATATAGGTCAGGAGTGAATTGAAGACTTTTCCCGAAGGATTTTCAAGGCCACGTATGATCAGGAAATCGAAGAACTAGAATATGACTGAAAAGGCGTTAGAAATCAGCAGAACGTAACGTCAAATTGTTCAAATTGCAACTATAATGAATTTCAAACAGCTTTGTAAGACATGCATGAACAAAGAAAATTCCACAAAAGTTTTAAATGTCAAACAATTTCAGAAAATATCCAAATTCCAAGAACTAAACTGCAGGAAGAATTCAAGGATTTTTCGACTTTTCTACGAACCCTGCATTATATCACAAATGCTTGCACAAATCGAGCTATATCTTAGCGCCATTAGGGACAAATGAGAACAAATGACTTACGAGAGAAACTCAACACTCTCCAAGATAAAAATACACCTAGACTCACGGCTGCGCCGGTTAGCTATTAAACTGTGTTTAAACTTTCTCCATTAAATTTAATGAAATTTAATAAAACTACTTCGACTATACCATTATATCACAAATGCTTGCACAAATCGAGCTATATCTTAGCGCCATTAGGGACAAATGAGAACAAATGACTTACGAGAGAAACTCAACACTCTCCAAGATAAAAATACACCTAGACTCACGGCTGCGCCGGTTAGCTATTAAACTGTGTTTAAACTTTCTCCATTAAATTTAATGAAATTTAATAAAACTACTTCGACTATACATGTATAGCCTATATAGGACTACCTAACGTCGAAACGAAGATTTCACATATGAAACGTCAATTTCACATGGGAAATGATTTCATTTCACATGTGAAAGTTAACGTTTCATATGTGATAGCAAAACACATGTGAAATCCAGATGTAACCTGATTTCACATCATCACATGTGAAATGATTTCACATGTGAAACTTCTATATGAAATAAAATGACATATTAAAAAATGAAATCCTCATTTCACATGGCGAAATTTTTGTATGTGAAATCAATTCATATCATCTAACGAACCTTCATTCACATGTGAAGAATGAGATATGAACAAGCTTTCATTGGTACGGGTGCAACTGCCCAAAAAATAGAGAATTTCAACTTTCTGGAGTTAGGGCCTTCGCTCGAAACGTCGAAATTCTCCTTATATTTTTCAGGTAATTCAAAATTGCATCCCTGCCAACGAAAGCTTGTTCATATGATTGGCACTACCTACACTGGTACACACAGTTCAAGAAGAATGAGATAATTTGTTCCTAAGTCCGTAAGTGTAGTTATACATGGTGCCGAAAACAGCACAAAACACACGGGCAACAAGGGTCGAGGAAGGCCAGGCCAACGTCTTAACAAAGCAAAGCAATCATAACCATGTACCGGCAAACAGCGCAATCGTGAACACAAGGTGACCAAAGACGCAGGTGACTCACACCATCGGCAGCCCACAAAAGAAGAGTCGGTGTCTGGGACAAGGCGTGAGTGTGATGCAAAGGGGCACCGTTTGTCGACGACTGATTTGAAAAATTCCATGTCTAGGGCAAGGCAAGTTTGTTGGCAATCTGTTGCACACTGGTGACTGGAGGGTCTGCAGTGATGGGAGAACGTTTCCTATTTTTATTCATTTGGCAAGACTTCAAGTATAAACACGTATTTTAACTATATCGCAGTGTAAATCTACAATGAATTTGCAACATTTTTCGTCTTCCGTTAATCGAAAATTTCCCATCAATCTTTCTCTGTGAGTTTAACCAAGGTTATGGTTAATTTATCACCGAACTCTGGTGGTGTTTTGTAACTGCTACTTATGTCACGAACTTCAAGATTTTGAATGATTTTGAAGTAAAGTTTTAAATCATCAAGTCGGTCTCGGATCAAGTATATTATAAATGAAGAATAATTTCCATGAAAACCGCCACGTACTCTTCTCCAATGAGGTTGTCCTTGACGTCAGATCGATAGAAAATATGCTCTCCTTTGACGTCACAGATGATGAAGGGCTTGAAAATTGCTTGTCAACACTTTGCATATCTCAGATACTGAGTGTCAGATTACCCTGATAAGGAATACTTGCGGTTTGACGGAGTGTGTCGGTCGACAAAGGTGATAAAATTTTAAAAAAAAATCTACTACAATTGACCATGTGTTTCCTAAATTTCGTGATAAGTATAGACTAATTCTTAGCTGTTAAAATACCAAATCAAACTAACTTTCATCTCCATGGGTACAGTGAAAATGATTATAGTCCTCAATTGTTTTTCCTAGTATAAATGAGTATAACTGTATGGCGACGACCTTGGACAATAACCCTTGAGATCATGGCAATTGATACACCAGGCGGAAATCTTAGTTTAAAGATAAAGAGCAGAGCCCAGCAAATAACTTTAAAACCAAACATAATAAAAGTAAAAAAATTATTAGCTAACGTTTCGTTGTTTACAATACAACATCTTCAGATATACCATACCGGGCATACCCTGTAAATTCATTTAGATTGCTCTGAAGATGTTGTATTGTAAACAGCAAAACGTCACTTAGGTAATAAATAGTTTACTTTCATTATGTTTGGTTTTAAAGTTATTTGCTGGGCTCTGCTCTCTATCTTAAACTAACCCTTGAGACCATTCAAGAACATATTGCAAAGTTAATGCTCATTGACAAAACAAACTTCGCAACTCCCTCTTCCAAAGTTCAATGTTATAAACAATGCCAAAACAACTTTTGGTAATTTACAATGACACAAGCACAGCATTGAGTTGGGGGAGCGGGGGCTTAATGATTCAACATGGAATTTATCATAAGGAGTATGTGGATTTTGTATATAGGGGAAGGTACTGTCGACAAGTTTTGTCCAACATTGTAGGGTTTCCACAAGAGGAACCCTAAGCTATCAAATCGGTATATATTAAATGGTGATGACTAAAATCTAGTCGAATCGTCGATTAAACTATTCCAAATGTTTACCGAGAGGTCTTATTTTTGATGGCTTGTGCAGATAGGTCAGATAGGGGGAGGGTTCATCCATCCTTAAAGGATTAGTGTCACACCATGGTACTGCGGGCTCAAATTCCTGCTGGCGGCCATTTTATGGGCCGAGTAGATCAACAGACCTGGATAAACCATCCTTCGAGAATTCTTGCTTGTTTTGGCATTTTAATGTTATTTGTTGATTTTGGTAGGATAAAAACTAAAAACAATAACAAAAGCAGGCAATACCATGGCGACTAATTTAATCCTTTAAAGGACAATATAAAAACTCAGTTCACTAAAAAGGTCACAGACAAAAAAGATGCACAGATTCTGTATTGCAACTGCAACAGATCAGATTGTTGATAAAAATAGTAGTAAACGCCTTAGTTTAGGTTACCGATAACATATGCAGTGATTTTGGGCGTACCCGTATTAACGAAGATAATACTGTGATGTATCTTATTTTGAAGTCAAAGTTTGTTGAGATTAGTTTTAAGGTGTTATCGAGTGCGTAGAATAGGATTAAACTAGAATAAAATGCTGAAAGCCATATAGCCGATTAGTAATTTCATACGGTACTTAGTGTAAATTGCAAATCTACACAAGTTATGCGAGGTAAGTCGACCTTGAAATCCACAGAGTAGTTCGGCCGTAGTTTGAATTCTCGATGATATGTTTCATGACAACATAAGCCAGTCATCCATCCGCAGGGACGCCGGAACTGGGGGGGGGGGGCAGGAGGGGGAGCCGCCCCCGTTGCTCTTTACCAGGAGGGGCAAGGGGGGCAAAGGTGCCCTTTCACTTTAAAGTATTGCCTTGGCGAAATAGCGAATTGTCAGAAATGTTAGTGCAATTCTTTTACGAATTTGCTTCAGAAAACGCAAGAAATGTAGTCATCGAGCTTCAAGAATAGCACAATCGCCTGTCGGAGAACCCCCTCACACCCCTATCATCCAATAAATAGAAAACATGATTAGGCGAAGTTGAACTCCTGATGTTTTGCACGAAAATCTGCCCCCCCCCCTTGCCTTCACATCGTTCCGGCGTCCCCGTCCATCCGTTCGTCCGCCCGCTCGTTATCCGCGTTTTAACCTTAACCTTCATTCACTAAAATTAATTTTGTGTTATCTAATTTTGTGTTATCGGAAAAACAATTCCCATAGTCACGTTTGCTTGTGGGTGGTATATTTTTAGACAATAGTCGACGAATCAACCTATTGAAATTTCACCGTGATCAATTTGAATTGAAGGTGTGTCTGGTGGGCTTGGAAACGTGATGTGGATGTGAATAAATTAAAACCTCTTCACTTTTAGAAATATTTCTTGAATTCTTCTGTCATTACAGAAAAGCCACTAATTTGTTTGAACATGAAATAACGATCCAAAGAATGTACTTTTAGACTTTCCGGAAAGTCTCAGAATTTTATAGTTGAATCTAAAAAATCTTGTAATTGTTTAGGAAATTGTCGAACACGCACAAAATAAAATAATATTTTCTGATTGTTTTCAATGTTCTAGTATATACTTGATAGAAAAAACAAGAAACACTCGTACAGCAGAACACACATCTAATGCACGAGAAAATGTAAACAAACCAGTCGGCTATTGGCCGTATTGGGTAAACTGATAACAAATCATAAAACGTGATTCATCTGGAGTATAAGTCATCTACAGAACACAAGTGTTTTTAAAATCTCTAACCATCTGGAGTCTAGACTGTTCCAATTTTAGAAGCAATTTGTTTCAACAACAACGTTGATGTGGGGTGTAGATAAAAGGCGGGCGCGGACTGACGAAAAATACATTTTAAAAATATTAAAGGTAATTTTAAAAATAAATAAATATAATATTATTAATATTAATATTATAGTTAGAAAACATGATATTATTAATATTAAATATAATAACATTAATAATAGTAGTATTATATTTATTTTTAAAATTATTTTCAATAATTTAAAAATAGTTTTCCGTCAGTCCGCGCCCGCCTTTTATCTACATCCCACTGAGGTGAACCATATTAACCCACTCACTGCGATGTGTTTACGCTAGTGTTTTTCTGTCTGCCAGTTTGCGGTCATTAAGCTCCACTTTATCATCGACTAACTCATTGTTCCCACCTGAAAAGCTACATTAGCGCACGGCGGGTCAGGTAAATTGTCAACGTTCCCTAGATATTTCGCTACATTCCGCAAAATCGTAGAGTATATTAAGAGTATATTAAGTATATCAATGTCGCGCATTTACGATTTTTTAAATTTATTTAAAAATACGCCCTTTTACCTAACTAAGATAGAATATACAGTATAACGTCAGTTGAATACTAGAGCTAGGAGCCTTTGAAACTTTAAGAAGCTTTTAGAACTTACATGGCCCCTATCACAGCAAATAATTCAAACGCGAGTTACATGTCAGTTAATATATGTCAGCGATGAAAAGTGTGTTCAAAATCTAAAATGTTTTAGCGTTCCTCTCAAAATTACATTGTGTTTACACAGTTAGCAACCCTTTTACTGTAAATGTATCTGGCAGTTGAGAAATACAATGAATAGTTAAATATTAGGGCCATTTATACGTGACAAAATAAGTCGCGACTTACATAAGACGCGACTTAAATAAGTGGAGTTATCGTATAAATGGTTCTCTACGGCTTTGGTCTTATTTATTTGCTATAGCTATAATGTTGTTTTGGTTGTTTTTGTTTTAATATGCAAGGCATTAAATTTTACGTTGTTTCAAGTTTCTGGCATGTGTAGTTAGACTTTTTGTCCAAAATTTCTTATTTAAGACGCGACTTAAATAAGAACAGCTAAAAGACCTGTTCTGATGTAAGACGCGTCTTATCCAAGACGCGTCTTACATAAGAATTTTGTACCTTTTATACCATGTAAGTCGCGTCTTATTTTGTTTCGTATAAATGGCCCTATTGTCAATTACATACAATTATCAGTGATGCTGTATATACAGCAATATATGAGCAAAACTTACTGAACTTCAGACATCATTTCTCTTTGGCGTACCATCTAAAATCTCTTCATTTTAGCATAATTTTACAGATAAAGCACTAAACATATTTTTTAAGTTTGTTTACCGCTTCAGAAACGAATCAAGAAACACGGAATAAATTGAATATAGATTACCTAGTGGAAAAGTATTTGTTTTGAGCGCGTGTTACGTAAAATACAAAAGATTCTCCTCTTAATACTATAGATATAACAATATAAAAAAAATAAAAAAAATATAAAAGTCAATATAAAAGTCAAGATTAAATCACAAAACAATAAATTGGGCAGTCTAGTCGAACTAAAGGAGTTTAACTCAGGCTATTGCCCAATTAATAGGGGATCCGCCCGAGGTACCTATGCGATTGAACGTCCTTGTCCAAGAAGACGCGAAAGTCTAACCATTTACTCATGTCAATATAAAGGTAGCACTTTCTCCTCAATTATTTTCAAGGGTTACTTCACACGATGAACGTGCGTTTTAGTCTATTGGACATTGCGCGACGAATTTTAGGTGTAATTTTACCAAATTTTCAGTGAAGAAAGCCAGGAAAATGCTGATTTCAAAAATTTTCATTTGATGGGTGTTCAGTTTAAACATTTTCAGTATTGGCTGACTGAATAAACAGTATAGGTACCTTCATAAAACAATCAAAATATGTTTATAGTTTACTTCAACGTTTGTCTCGATATCGCAATTCTTGGATTTATCACTGATAATTCACGAAGTTGTCAAAGAAAACGTCATATCAGAAAAACCGTTGAAGAAGAGAAATTTTCCGCACACTTTTTTTTTACCGTATCTATGAAGATTCAAGTCGAGATATGTAAACAAACGTTGAGGTAAACTATAAACATATTTTGATTTTTTATGGGATACCTATATATTTCTTTAGTCAGCCAATACTGGACATGTTTAAACAGAACACCCATCAAATGAAGATTTTCGAAATCAGCATTTTCTTAATGGCTGTCTTCACTAAACATTTGGTAAAGTTACACCTAGGGCGCTTATATATAGGGCGGCGCAAAAAGATTGCGAAAAATGGCCAGACGAACTGAACAACTCAAAATCGAGGTTTTCTTCAATTTCCTGCAAAATCGTACTCGCCCCAGTTTTTTTCCGCATCACACGCGTCGATCAGCGCGCGCGCTCTCGTTGCGCCGCCCTATATATAAGCGCCCTGGTTACACCTAAAATTCGTTGCGCCATGTTCAATGAAAGTCAAGCATGGTGGCTACGGCACTGCTGGTACAGTGTTCGCAACGAACGCCATTTCGGCTACACCGGTATTGTTCAACGGTTTTTGGGTGGATTTCGCCAATGGTGTTAACAGTATCTTCGTCAAAATAACCACACCCCGGACAAAGTGGAAGATAAGCCATTCAAATGGCTCCTGAAATCTTGTGTCTGAGTGGAGGTGGGAGGAAACATGACCATACAGACACATGACAAAACAGGAAGCGGGAACAGCCTTGGGTGCCCTTTACTTCAAATCTACACTTATCACAATGTTGGGCTTGTTGCAGCGGTTAGACAGCCATCCTGCCTTTTCAATTACTAAAATTCCTTTGTTGTTGTATAATTTTCAATGAAACAGACAGAGCAACAAACAGACACCATACAAAAGGATTGTACTTCTTTCCTTTCATATTTTATTTATTTCTTGGACAGGCAATTACAATCAATTCATCTGTAATAGTTTGTCGTTATATGAACATTGCATGTGCATATCAAAACCAATTTATTCATAATTCTTGATTATCAGTCGTGATGCATGTAAATCAGTCTTTACTGACTGTAGAGATATATCGATACTCTATCACATGACATGTGAAAATAGTTTGGATCTATCTTGTCTTTTGCGTGCTGTATGTAAATCAGTCTGATTAGGGGTACATCGACACTATTGTATAAATCATGTTTGTTCAATGTTTGTGAAATTCTGAATCAAAACAAGACCATAACTAGAATCACACTGCAGTGCAAGTTGTCGCACGAGTGGCTTTGTCGAACATCAACTTGTATGATGACAATCTGAATCCTCACGCACGCAAAAAGCTACGCTGCCAAGAATATTGTAATCAAACTGGTGCAGATATCAGCATAAAAACACCGAAATGCGTCATAAGGCAGGGCTGATCGCTCTTTTATCTAAACTATCAATTAATATTGTCAACTGAAGTGCTCTATTCTTGCACGCGACGATATAAACAGTGCACGCGATGTATGCAAATTATACATATTTGGGAATGAAAACAATTGGCTGGAACACTGTACCGTAGATTTGAGTTTTTAAAGCTTTTTATGGATGTGAACACATGGTATATAATACCAAATGTTTTACTAAATTGATTCAATTGAACATTTTCGATCCGCCCTTCCAAAGGGGAAACTCTGTACTCTATAATCTGGATTAATTCATGCAAACAACCAATTCTGAGTGACTGACAGGCATTCTTGATTATGTCATATATTTGAAATATCTACGATTTGTAACTTAACTTGTCACCGATAAAGTAATTGTATAGTGTTTTCGTACCCTCTTTTAACGTCTTAATCGTACAAAGATGCAGACTCCGTACCTATATATATATGAGCGTGCGTAAGCCTTGGCGTTTCAATGATTTTCGTATGGTATTCAAGATAATGTAAGTGCTACATAAAAGCGGAATATTTTTACTTCATTATTCAATATCATTATCTTAAGTTTCACGTTTGAGGACAACGGGAAAAGGCAGAGTCTAATTTTTTGGCAGAATTTCAACTTTAATTTCTTCTTCTTCAAAATTATTAGAGAGTGGGGGTTAATATAGATAGGGGAGGGGGAGGAGTGATATTGATTGGGCAAAAAGGTTCTACGATGTCACGTAAAATATGAAATGACAACATTAAACACGGTATGCACAATTAACATTTGATTGATTCCAATTTAAAACCATCATTACCAACTATGTTATAAAACATGCGAGATCTTTAACCCTATTGGAATGTTTCCTCCATGAAGGGACGGAATTAAAACTATGAAGTTTTGAAGATTTTCAGCAAGTCAGTTTTGAATTATAAAGTCGATTTTGAAGAACACTCTTTCAAGTATAAGCTTTTCACACGTCTTCATCTATTTTAAAAAGCGTTTTTTCTATATGCTTATTAAGACAGATTTCCTTTACACAAATGTGACTTGAACATTAAGAGAATTATATCATCATATTAGTTCACTGCATTTGCCAGCACTTCATTGTATCAGACTACAATGTCTCATCGTGAGATTAAACCGATTATATTAAAGTGAATTGGCAATAAATTAGCGCAAGTGATATGAGACTTAATCGCCTTTACTTCAATGTACCTCCACGCGAATGCACGAATCATCTTTTAATTTAGGATGTGACAAGTCAAATTAGTCTGTATGCAGTCTTTCAGTTACAATAGCAACATTTAATATAGTAAAGCTGTGAATAAATGGAGAAATTAAAGCTGCATTGTCATTGATCAACCTCTAAATTTCCTCCTCCCAAGACCAATTCCTGGAGAAAATGTGTGTAACCTCCAACACGAACGTAGTAAATCTTACCTTTTTAAAAATACTATATAGTTGCAGAAGTAGATTTCAGAATAATCCTTCAAATATTATTAGTTTTATCTGACAATTATTGTACAAAATTTAGTGGAGTAATTTATTTAAATTTCATCTGGCTTGTATTTCCATTGCATGTAATTCTAATCAGTGTATATACTGCAAGAGAGTCCTAATAAAGAAATATTATTATTATTATATTATATTATTATACTTGGCCGTTTAGAAATGTTATATAATGCAGCTTGGACTGTACGACTGCAGTTGAACACTCAATATTATAGTGGGTTTGTTAATTAATATAGTGCGAGCTAATTAGTGGTCAGTGCGTGCTACTTCCATTCAAAACACTTCACCTTGTGTGTGATTAAATCCTAATCCCATTTATCGGAAACCTATAAGACACGTTCATAAGAAGAAATACAAACAAGACCAAGGACACAATCACACAAACTTCAATAGAGTGTATTTATATCCTTCCTTATTTTCCAAATAAGATTTGCTTCGTCTCGTTTAGAATGGATTATACGCCGGCTGATAGTATTTTAGGCAAAACATTATTTTAACCAAGCTTAATCCTTCCTGTTGGTCGATGCACACGAAACGGCGCAAAAATATAACTGCACGAATTAAAACATTCTCTTGAAGTTTCTCGAAATTCAGCCAGGAAGGTTTTGCTCATTGTGCCATTCCGCCGATATTACAAATGAAACCCTTGCCTTTGATGTAATAATGTTCTTACACCATCAAGCATTTTCACAATCAGGCACCGTAAAAGGGGCCTGGATGTGATCATGCGGGACGATAAAGAAATTCAAGAATTACAAATGATGCCATGCATGGTATACACGCAAAGCATTCTTCACAGTTCACTTACAGTGGAAAGTTTTTTCCCAAATCCTAACTATGGAAATAGCATGGATTTTCGTTGGAAATTATAATACGGAAATCCAATTCTCATACTCATTGCTATTTCCATACTACGTATATAGTATAGATATACTATGGATTTACTGTTGCAATGGACCATTCCCCTGCAATTAACCAAAATTTTGAACTCAACAAGTCTAGACAAATATTTCATCACAGCTTGAAAGAGCATCACAAAATTAGTAATATTCCAAAGTTTCGTTGCAAAATGTTGTAAAATGTGGATAATATAGCCTTGCGAAGTTTGCAATTTTCAGTCATTTTAGATTACAAACGGGAAATGGTTACCACTTCTGTGCGTAATCTAAAATGACTGAAAATTACAAACTTCGCAAGGCTATATTATCCGCATTTTACAACATTTTGCAACGAAACTTTGGAATATTACTAATTTTGTGATGCTCTTTCAAGCTGTGATGAAATTTTTGTTTAGGCTAGTTAAGATCAAAATTTTGGAAAAGTGGTAACCATTTCCCGTTTGTAATCTAAAATGACTGAAAATTGCAAATTTCGCAAGGCTATATTATCCATTTTACAACATTTCCCAACGAAACTTTGGAATATTACTAATTTTGTGATGCTCTTTCATGCTATGATGGAATTTTGTCTAGACTTGTTGAGATCAAAATTTTGGTTAATTGGGGAATGGTCCATTGCAAATTTCACTATTTCTTTCCAGTGTTATATATGCAACGAGGCCGAGGGACTGTGCGCCTTCACAATTTTATCCCTGTTATCCCTGTGGTACATTTCAGAATGCAGATTCCTGGCCAAGCATGTTTTACACGAGTAGTCCATGTACATGTTTGGAGAATGTTTCACTTCTATATTTATACATTTCTATTACCCTCATGTTTCTATTATTATATTATTAATAAACTTATTTCAATAGATTTATCGGAAATCCAAAGCGTTTTTCACCGCCAACATTTGCAACAATTATATGCATCATGCTATTACATGCAGACTGCAGTCAGTGAGAAATATTGTTTTCTATTTAATATTGTTTCCGATTATCCGGCTCGGCTATGATTGCTGTAATGGTATCTTTTAATTTTCCAAAAACGAAAATCACAGCACGCCATATTGGGAACCTCTGCGGCTAGCTTTGCTCGTTTTCTGATATATATAGTTCTCTACCCATCGCCAGCTGCCCACACACTTTCCTGTTCCACCAGTATATTCCCCAATAAATATTTCCCGTGTCCCTATTGGTAGTCGTCCTTCAGTCCGTTGTAGTTGTACAGTATTACGTGCCGTCAAACGGTGTACTCACGTGTATCGAATATCCACAGGTGTACACAAATATTCCTAGTTGATCATCTTCGTCATGTAAGGTCCCTCCAAATCATATCCCAATTTGCGATAGTAGTTACGAGTGCCCACACCTGACGTGAATCATGAGAAAATTTAATGTAGTAGGTGGGGGTGTAAGTGGGGGTGGGGTGGGGGTGGGGTGGGGTGGGGGTGCTACTGTAATCATCCTTACTTGAAGCTAAGAGCTACAATCGTGGAAAAAACTGTTCAATAAAATGGATCGAAATTTTAGGAAAATGTGTCCAACTAACTTCATTAGATCCCCCCAATGTTATACCAGCACTTTACCCCACTCAACAACATTGTCTAGGAGGAAGGGTGGATATTTTAAGGGATCACCACCTCTATACAGCAGGGTTTGTTTACCTGAGATGACTGCAATTTTCTCACTGTCATGTTCATCTCTCGCAATCCTTTCTGCCTCTTCCATGAGAAGCACACCAAAACCCTGTATAAACAATAACTTATTATAATTACAATGTATGTAATAACCATATATAATACAACATAAAACTGCACAGACGCCCTGGAAGTCTCATGCATGAACATACAGAGGTCAATCTAAAGCAGAGAATGTGCACGCCACCCTTTCAGTGGAAAACCTGGGTACATCAGCTACACATACTTTGCTGTCATGTCAATGAAGCGATTCTTTAAAAATACAATTACCTGATGTTGAAACTTTGTTGGATCACGAGAACTGACGGGAACAACACTGCCATAACTATTCTTCATGTTAAGGACGTGTCACGTAGAACGGAATTCAGAATTTCATCCTGATGAGTTCTTCAGAATAAATTCTTCCTAATTAATATTAAGCCCTATTAAGTATTCTATGATAAGATTCCACTTTTTCCCATGTCTCAATAGATGTGATGTTTTCCATAAAACTATTATCTTCAGGCAAAAGGATACACATGTAGTTCACGAACTATAGAACACTTTCCCGACAGTTCAGGACGATATGTATCTCCTGCGCACTGACGAAGACGAAGAAGACCAATAAGGATATCTTACAACAGTTAAGAAACGGTAACGTAAAAATACTCGTTTTCAAGTACAGTGTTGTTATTGCTGTTGTTATTGCTGTTGCTGTTGTTGTCGTTGCTGTTGTCGTTGCTGTTGTCGTTGCTGTTGTCGTTGTCGTCGTTGCTGTTGTCGTCGTTGCTGTTGTCGTCGTCGTTGCTGTTGTCGTCGTCGTCGTTGCTGTTGTCGTCGTCGTTGTTGTTGTTGTCGTCGTTGTTGTTGTTGTCGTCGTCGTCGT
>CACRXK020003244.1:0-37377 GCA_902702795.2 Paramuricea clavata | reverse complement strand
GTTACTGCTATGTATGCTCTCTACGTCTTCTTCTGTCGCTGTTGTAGCAGTGTAATTGGTCTGGATCTGCTCAATATTAAGGGATTTTCCCTGGTATGCCATATTGTCCACGACTTCGTTTACTGGTCGAGCTTCCGAATCAGTATGAAAAAACGTCGAAGTTGTGTCTCCCAACGTTTGTGTCTTGATTGATCTTGTCACTGGTTTCCATGTTTGAAAACACGTCGAAGTTGCGTCGGCTAATGTCTGTGTTCTAACCGATCTTGACACAGGTTTAAATGGTTTAAATGTTGTCTGTGTTGATTTTGTTCGAAGAAGAGAATCATGTAAAAATATTTCAGGCTCGTGTGTCTGCTCCGACGTACATATACTAGGCAATGCGTCTAATTCTACGGTACAGTAGAATTCTTCATCTGCTTTACTTGTTGAACTTTCAGGATTCAAAAGGTCAGTGATGCCCTATAAATGAAAGAACATTTTTTGGTGTGTACTGGTAGGAAATGGATGAAAATGAAAGTCCCTTGTTCAATAAATAAATGTTTTGCACAGACATTAATTGTCAGAAATCACCTTTGTTCGTTGTCTTCTCTCAGTATAAGTCCTTGTTTTACTTGTGCTTGGATCTATCAATGGTTTATTTAATGTGGACAACGCTTCCCTTTTCAATTGTATTCTGAACGTTTCATTGCATTGTATTCGTTTTAAAAACTGTGGTGACTGTCCTTGTTCATACGCATCTTCGGCAAAATGAAGCGAGCATATTCTAGTGGACGACGATGGTTTAAATGCTTTGCGCTTAGAGAATTCAATCCACGCTTTTCTCCTGTATTGCTGATCTACCGATTTGTCATTTGGAAAACGGAAAAAACGGATTTCACTTGTGTATTGGCTGTCACTATTACAACCGTAGACTGGGCAATACATGTTTTGTAGTGCACCTTAGTAGCTACCTTACGTTTTACATGAACAATCTTGATCTTTTCCTTAATTGAAGCCGTACTCAGAACTGACAAGTATTTGCAATTTCGGTTATATATATAGTACAACAAGGAACACATGAATCGTTTAGGGAATTTTACATAACACAATAAAAGTATTGATATAATATTGGAAGCTACATGCATGACAGTATTTTACCGAGTATTTACCTATACAAAACAATGCTACAATTGATAACCAAGTAAAACTACATGTAAAAATACATAAGTGTAAAATAAGTATAATCTGGTTATACGAACCAGATTATAGTTATTTTACACTTATCTCTTGTCTGGGATTACTGGGAAAATCCCACACTGACCTTGAATGTCAATTTACTAATTTGCGCAATATCTAACTTGCGTGACAAAGCCGACACTACACATTACAGAAGATATAGATACCAGCTATTTCACGAGTAATGTCGTTCGAACGCCTGCTCAGTTTTAAAAGCAATAGTTGTGAAATCTGCAGCTATTTAAATATATGTCGCCGGCCTGCATTTATACAAGTATATTTTCTCTTCACAATCATGATCAATTACCTATCATGATTTTGATTCAGCCTTTAATATAGAATTCGTGCAGTCAATGTTTTCCAAAGTTGACGGCCAGTGAATTCTGGCATGAGATTTTAAAATGCTTTGTCTAAGGCTGGTGTGTCTCACGGTGGAATTACCCACTACAACATCAGTTAACATTGTTGCAGTTCATTGAATGATTTTTGTATTAATAATAATAACAATACTTTGATACATTAAATACTCAGTAGAATCTTTTATTTCAATGCAAATTACTTCTATATTTCTGCAACAGAGCATGCACATACATAAATGTATATGATATACATATATAAATACAATTTGAATATATGACATGTAATTGGAACAGCAGAACTACTATAACCGGAGTCAATGTCTAAGCGCATTTTACATCGCAAATATACGCTTTACTGTCGAAAACACAATCACAGACCATTGGTAGTAAGTTGCTACACATTATTGAACTATTAATACACGTTGCTGTGTATCTGTATTTTTTGTAAACATTTTCTTCCAAATCTCAACGTTGTTACAGTATAACTTATATTGTGGGATTTGTTTTTACCCTGCCATCTACGTCACCAAATGTATTCATGCATAAATTAGCATACGCGGAACTTTCCCAAGATGGCGGACGACTGTTAAAATTTGTTAAACATTTTCGCACATTTTCTGAACAACTAAATGCAATGGACAAACAAAAATATGAAATTAAGTATTCCGTTAGCAAGTTTAATGAATACAGACAATAAAACATTTTGTTGTCATTGTCCTTTAAATCAGCTTTAGATACCACATTTTTAAAGAATCCACACATACAAATACACCATTGTTTATCAGCCATGTTTGGTTTCGAGCTCGTATTCCATCGTATTCAGATCTTATCTCGAAGGAGGTCGGAATGGTCCGAACAAACCGTAATGGGGCGATACCATTAATATCGATTACGCTATATACAATTACTTTGCGGACCACGTATCGATGGTATTATATTTCGATACCACTCTGGTGTCGATTACTTCGGGTAGTAGCCTGGTATCGAGCGGTATTGATTACTTACTCTAATCAGTAGTCGCCCGTCACCAATAAGAAATTCTTAAAAATATATAATTTCGTACATTTTCAATATTTCAAAGCAAACTTCCGTATTAAAAACAGCTTGTTTATAAAAATATTGGCTTCAGGAATCTTGCAGTTATTAAAAATGATGTCGTTTTACAGTAATAATTTTTTACATAAACTTTGTATAGTGTCCACTATGCCGCACATGTAAAGGTTCTTTTTAAACTTTAATTGAAATTAATATAATTAATTCAATAAATGACCGTTATATACACATAATTTAAATGTATCAAAATGTAATTCAAAATTCAAAGATATATAATGTTTGTAATTTTAAAACATTCACAAACATGGAGAATTTCAGAACAATCATTGAGCGCTGTTCTCCATTCTCCATAAAGTTACTGAGCCGCAGGTACGTTGTGACCCATCTTGATCGAATGAAGGCGTTGTTAAATAGAGAAGATGCTGTTGCCAGCTGCTTGGACATGGCATCTTACAGGCAGTATGTGGATGAGCTCGAACACAACTGGCAGAACAACCTTCACATGGGCTGCTGTGTTGTGCGTAAGGACGACAGGGCTGAAAGACCGATAGCCATGGCTATTGCCTCTGCGAATGTATATAGGGCAGATGTCCCGAGGCCGACAGAGTTAAATTGGCAAAGAACCAATGCCTACATGGACAAGGAAGAGCAATGGTGTTTGGAATATTTGGTGAGGGCGAGGGAATATTGTGGTAGTGGGGTAGGTTGCTTTGCACTTGTTGGGTTGTTGGAGTGCTTCTGCGGTCGTTTTGATGATGGCATGTTGTGGTTGTTGCTGGCTTGTTGGTTCTGCAACAGAAACGCCCTCTCTTTGTACACGGATGTTGGGTTTTGTTGGGACCAATTGCCCAAATTAATTAATATAATTGTGGAGCTATTTGCATAACATTGTTTAGGTTAAAATGTGGTTATGTGGGCTCAGTTTGTATAGGATATAAGCGCTGAATACGGTGAACTGAACAGTATAAGTGTTGAAGTAGCGATAAACGATCAAATATTTTAAAGTGGTTTATTATTGACATGGATAAGGACAAAGTATTAACATCACTGTTAAATAATATTCGTCAACGTGAGGTATGTGTGTGAGTTAGTTGTTTAAGTTGTTACATAGTGTATGTCCTTAAATTTATTTAGAAAACCAGCACAGTTATTAAATGTTCAAACAATTGAAAGGCTGCGTTAGCTTCATGTTGGCATTAAACAGATATTATATGTTTCTTGTCATGTCGCTTGACTCTGACAAGAATCCCATCATGTCATTACAAGTTCAGGACATTGGACCAAGAGCACACAGAAAGTTGGTAGACACCTTGACCTTAAGGCATGGGGCAGCGGCTGCAGAACAGGGTGCTGGTGGTGGTGCGGATGGTGGTGTAACATATCCCTAACAATTCTTCCTTTTAGAATATCACTACAGCAGGAAATTTGCTAGATTAAGCATTATGAGCACATAACAATTCGATTTGGCAGAAGCACTAGGGTGTGAGCATGTTATTTCAATAGGAAAAACCATTTAAATTTCCCTACTGCAACATGACAAGAACGATTTGTTTTGTCATGGTTTTTGCATATATTTAAACCCCATACTCGGAACACATGTAAATTATGTTGGGTGTTCCCATTTATAAATGGAACAGCAATCAAAAAAGAACAAATTGTTCCTACTTCAATCTGGTTGTTCCATTTCTAATATGTTCCACAAAGCGGAACTGATTGAGAACAACTTGTATTGGGAAAACTTAATCTGTTCCTTTTCATGGTTCCGTTGCTTAGGAACAAAATGTTCTGTGATGCGGAACATTATTCTTCAACTAGGTTAGGAAACTGGAACAATTTGTTATGCACATATTGCTAGCTTTTGTTGTTCCATTTTGTTCTGTTTTATTGTTCCCTTTAAAGCCAACATTCCTCTCTATTTTAATTTTGCCATTTATTCCGCAAATTAACACATAATATATTGCACTTGGTGCTATTCATTTCACATATAAGATTCACACATCGCCTATGCATACCAATGCATGTTGTGTTCACTATAAAAACCAAAGTAAATTGATCGCTAAGCATTTTGTAATGGGCTGCAAGCATCCAGGATTTGCAAGTCACAGAGGTTGTCGTAAACATGTGAAAACAAAACATGGTTGGTATTACTATTTCGATGAAGCCCAATGTATCGATCGACCATTTCGACACTTCACCTAAAAGAAAAGTGGGGTCTTGGACAATCAGGACAAATATCTTATGTTGCAAGCATTTCAGATCTACTGGATTTTCACAAATTTAGCCGTCCCCCTGCATCGGTGCTTGAACATTTCTAGGTTTATGTGAAGAGAGCGTGAAAGTGCTTAGTGAAGGGAATGAGATCAAATTGGACAACCGAATTAGACATAGAAACCCTCAAATTGCATAGAAGTTGGGCAAGTCTTGAACTTCCGAAGTTCAATCTGTAATTCCATTTCACATGGAATGTTATGAATCTGTGTTGGAAAAGTGTATGGCATGTCCTTCTTCTGTCAAAACTGGCGAGGTCACGTTTGCCACCCAATTTGTAGCCGCTTACATGTTCCTGAAAGTAAAAGGCTGTTGTCCTATGACATACCAGCATCTAACCTTGCGAATGTTTGAAAGTGCAAAGAGAAACGAAGGGATGGTTGATCAGAAAATTTTCAAGACGGCTAAAAAGTACGGGTTTGATAGTGTGTACTTTGACGAATGCAGCATTGAGATATTGGAAAAATATATATGTATAAACATATATAACGTATATCAGACCCCTTCTCACACCCACTTGCGAGTACGTGTTGGTAAATCGAAATGGTAAACAATTTCAAAAACTTACAGATCTTTTCAAAATGCTGGTGTTCAAAGCCATCGGAAAGTACATTCATCCGACTAGGTACAGACAAATAATTGAGACGGAAAGTTCTTAGGTTATGCTACTGAATGAACAGAAATGGATATCTGAAGACCAGAAGCATAGCTTTAATGTTGCCTGTGTCCGTTATCAAAAGAAACATTCTCGGAAGTAGCAATAAGAGGATGTTGGTGCATGCAAAAATTAGTTGAGAACGGTAAGAATTTATAAACTGAATGCAAAAAGGTAGAGCAGTTATTACAGGGACAAGACAATGTTCGCAAAGACACTGCAACCACTTCGACCCATAAATTCACTAAACGATGTTCAGGTATTCGCTTCACACCTGACGAGGACAATTACATTAGGTTAGGCATTGAAAAATTTGGTTTATGTTGGTCAATGATATTGCATCATCCAGAATTTAACTTTAATGCATGTCGTGTTCCAAATAATTTACGAAAGAGGGCTGAAGCCTTGAAATTAGTGCGATTGTAAACCATTAAATTATATATTAAAATGTAAAGCATGATTTTTTATATTTGTATGAAATAAAAGAGGGTATATAACAATTGATACTAATGAATGCAAGTCATGTGTGACAATAGCATGACTGTGTGTTTCAACTTTTCAATGTTTTTTTACACATTTATTTGCTTATCAAATAAGCACTGATCTTAATAAGGGTTTTCAATAGTAAGAGTCAGTTCAAATTTTCTTCAGAACACAGTCTTTGCTCCTTTGGAAGTAGCCTGTGGTTGCATTTTTTTCTAAGTGAAGTTTAAACTGTAGTAAAATGCTGTAAATTCTGTTGGAAAATAAGTCTTTTGTAAGTGAATATTTGGAAAATACTTACAAAAATTTCAACCACAGGCTACCAGCCGTTGGTAGCCTTACTATGTTAAGAAACTGACAGGCAACGGGCTACTCAACTTACTCTGTTAAGAAACTGACAGGCAACGGGCTACTCCATACAAATCCTAATAAATTTCACAGTCTACCCTCGGGCTACCACTCAAAATCATGGGCTACCAATGGAAGTAGCCCGTGGTTTTAATTTTTTGCAAGTGTAGTTTAAGTATAGGTTATAGCATGGTTTCAAGTGCAATTTGGATATAACATGCATGAGTGAGTTTTTCGAAGACCTCAAAATAGCACGAGTCCGAAGGACGAGTGCTATTTCTTTGAAAAACTCACAGTGCATGTTTATCCAAAATTTCATGAGAAACCATGCTATTACTTATTAATAATTTACATAAAAATGTTCGAGACAATTGTAGTTTTAACTTACGTTTATAGCGAACATTCCATTGGCAAAGTTTTCCTGGCTTTGTTATAGCACATTATACAATGCTAACAGCTTGAAAATTCCACTCAACAGTGTAAGTTTTGTTAGTTTTGTTTAAGGTAAAGGCTTTTCCATTTAAAAATAAAGATAAAAGCCATATTTTCCACGCGAAGTCAACTTTTACTTTATTTGTTTTTGAAGCAATCTGTGACTGTTACTTCTTTAAACTATAAACTGCTTTAAACTGATTGGTTGATTTTATCATCACAATGTTTTTCCACCAATCAGATTGTTACAGATTTTTGCACTGCTGTTTGGGATTAAATGCACTGAAATCAAGCAATCACAGTCGAGTAATATTTTTATGTACATTATTAACTTTTGTAAAATTGGATAAATTGTGTTTGAAGTCTTTTGTAAGTGGATGTTTGAAAAAGACTTCCACAGATTTCAACCACAGGCTACCAACCATTGGTAACCCATTGGTAGTCTCTACTCAACTTACTCTGTTGAGAAACTGATGGGCTACTCCATACAAATCCTAATAAATTTCATGGGCCACCACTCAAAATCACAGGCTACCAATGGAAGTAGCCTGTGGTTGCAATTTCTAAGTGTAGTTTAAACTATAGTAAAATGCTGTAAATTCTGTTGGAAAATATTCTAAGTTTTTTGTAAGTGAATATTTGGAAAATATTAGAAAAATTTGAACCTCGGGCTACCAGGCTACCTAATTTTACTATAGTTTAAACTACACTTAAAAAAAAATTCCAACCACAGGCTACTTCCATTGATAGCCCATGGAGTAGCCAAAAAATCACCTCGGGCTACAAATGCTTGGTAGCCCGTGGTTGAAATTCTCACTTCTGAAAGCCTTAGAATATTTTGCAACACAATTTTACTATAGTTTAAACGACACAATTTTTTAAATCAACTGTGGAGAGATACATTGTCATTAGCATTTTTCAAACAATTCAACAGGCTTCTTGGCTGGTGCAATTCAACTGGCTTCTTGGCTATTCAACTGGCTTGGCTATTCAACTGGCTTCTTCAACTGGCTTCTTGGCTGGTGCAATTCAACAGGCTTCTTGGCTGGTGCATATGGATCATTTCTTTTTTGTATATCATTTGGATCGTTTCCTTTTTGTAGATCATTTGGATCATTTGTTTTTGTAGATCATTTGGATCATTTGCTTTTTGTGGATCATTTGCTTTTTGTGGATCATTTGGATCATTTGCTTTTCGTAGATCATTTGGATCATTTGCTTTTTGTGGATCATTTGCTTTATGTGGATCATTTGGATCATTTGCTTTTTGTAGATCATTTGGATCATTTGCTTTTTGTGGATCGTTTGGATCATTTGCTTTTTGTGGATTGTTTGGATCATTTGCTTTTTGTGGATCATTTGCCATTCAAGCCGCCAGAACAAAAATCAAACTTGCGCATACGGTGCATCCAGCATTAAATAAACAATTAGTCATCTGTAGCTACTATTGCGGTGCAAGGGACGTTTAATTAACCCTTTGCAGCATAGATTTATTTTTGGAAAAATGCTGTTTTTCCAATAAGTGGGAAAAGAAAATAATTTGTGGCTGAGATATTTATCTAAATACCTCAAATTGTATGTCAAACTGAAGCTTAAATAACACAGATTGTAAATATGCAACTCATATGCATACATAATAGTTTCCATGGCAACAGGGTACCCTTTCGTCCTCGATAACAGTAATGGTTATTCAAGAAGTCCGGTCTCTAAGTGCAAACAAGTCAACATAATTCATTCCTAAAATTATTTTGTTCATTACATGAGCTTTCATCTGGTATATAACTTTATCCTAGCAAATTATTGTTTTATCAGAATTTTTGTCACTTATTGTAGACATGTCACCGGAAACACTGCAAGGCTGCACATATGCCACACAATCATCCTGATAGACACCGACTATGTTCGTTTAGTTTGAAACTAACGAAAATAGCTTGCTAATCTAACACTGTTAGGCAAATATTTTCTGTTCATTAAATTTGTAGTTTAGCTATATTTTCAGTATATTTGTCATTTAATATCAGTGTCAGTGTTGTGTTGAAAGCTTTGAACACATGTAATTAGATCTGTTTAAATTAATTAATTTAATGGACCCCAGTCGTTTTATATAAAAAGCTTTATTTTGAATAATACTATTTATCGCTTAAACGTCCTTTGCACCACAATAGTAGCTACAGATGACTAATTGTTTATATAATTCTGGATGCGCCATACGTGCAAGTTTGATTTTTGTTCTGGCGGCTTGAATGGCAAATGATCTACAAAAAGCAAATGATCCAAATGATCCACAAAAAGCAAATGATCCACAAAAAGCAAATGATCCAAATGATCCACAAAAAGCAAATGATCCAAATGATCTACAAAAAGCAAATGATCCAAATGATCTACCAAAACAAATGATCCAAATGATCTACAAAAACAAATGATCCAAATGATCTACAAAAAGGAAACGATCCAAATGATATACAAAAAAGAAACAATCCATATGCACCAGCCAAAAAGCCTGAAGATCCAAAAGAAATACAGTAGGTAGCTAAAACTTTAAAAAACAAAGAACAAGACGAAATGATATAATTCTATTATCTCCTATTGGTGTGACGTCACTCTTGACTTGTGACGTCACCTGTGACTTGGTATATCGCGCATAAACCATCTTTTGGTAATTTGTTCAAGATTCCAGCTCCTTGAAAAATAAAACTTCTTCCAGCCTCGGTCTTAATTTTTGGAATTTGCAGAGATGAATCATTACCTCGAGTGTTAAAGGTGTGTGTGATCTTGGTGAAGTAATTGTCAAAATGTCCAGGGCTCACATCTAAAGACTTCAACTGCTCCTTTTCTTTGGAGCGTCGTATTTATACCCTCTAAGATAGGAAGATTTTCTGGATCTACAGTCAGCATTGCTCTTTCATGAACTTGTTCAAGCTTGTTAATAATCCCAAGTACATTGTAGAGCTATATATCATTATGGGTTGAATCATTACTTTGTATATCTTGAGGGCAATGGTGGGAGGGAGGGTTGACAAATTCGTTTCAGCAACTTCACTCTTGCCAGTGACCTCTTGTATATCTTATGCATATGTTTGTGCAATGTTAAATATTTGTCAAGATGTACTCCTAGATACTCGTAACTTTCAGCTTCGTTGACTGGATATCGTCTTCAGGCAAAGAACTCGCAGCCACAGTCCCCACCACTACTAATACCCTAGTTTCGCCCCTGTTAACCAGGAGCTTTTTTATTATTGTTTCCCTTTTTTACACATGATTCTGGTAAAGTATAACATTAACAATTGTATAATTATAAGCATTGGTAAATAAAAAATATGCAATCCGCATTTGACTTTGTAAACGATGTATTTGTAATTTTTCAGAAAATGCCAAATAATGGGAAAAAGTATAACTTTAAGGCTGCTCACTGTATAAGGAGACAACCTGAAAGTAATTTTTTTGTTTTTGGGCCAGATTTACAATTGAGATTAAAGGCATACCGGTTACAAAAGATGAAAATACTGATGAGTTGGTGAAAAAGGTTGGCGAGTTAATGGGTTTATCTATTAACGAAGAGGATATTTCAGTGAGTCACCACTTATCGATTAGCAATAAGTAAAAAGGGAAGCGTACCGAGTCAACTATCGTCATGAAGTTCGTTCGTCGTAATACCAAAGAACGTTACTACAGGGCACGAAAAGTATTAAAAGATATTACAACTAGAAACCTTGGGTTTTCTTAGCAGAGACAAAAGAGAGTCTTACAGACAAAGCGAGTTTTACAGACAAAAATAAAGCATTATTCGGAGAGTGTATGAGAGTGAAAAGGGATCTTCAATATTCATTTATTTGGTCATCAAATGGAAGAATTTATCTGAGGAAAGACCAAGCCAGTCCTGCCACAATCATTAGGAATAAAGAAGATATTACTAAACTCTTAACAACAGTGTCAAGATAAGTTTATTATTTTAAATTTGATTAATGTTTTGATATACACTTTAGATATAGTCTCTACCATATATTTGCCCTTTTATTATTAAGGGAAAATAATCTTACAATTAATATCTTATTCAAATTATCTGAGTATCACTAATAACTTGAAATGTCTATAAGTAACAATTCGAATGTCATTGTTGACAGGATAACACAGCTTGGTAATTTGCCATAACTTAATATAATTTCAAATATTCTTCATCTTGCAAATTCAGATATTGATTTGAATATGCCATTTGATAATAATTTTAATTACTATAGTATTGATGATTTTCACAGTAACCATGATATTACTCAGTGTGCAATAGATACTAAATCATTTTCAGCTTTAAACTGTAATTGCTGCCGAAGGCAGCAAACTATTCTTAACATGAAGTATCGCGTTTACCTGTGCCCAGTCTCTTTGCCCGAGTTATGTATTGTCGAGATCTAGATTTTGTGTCTGTCTGTTGGATGTTTGTTATAATTCCGGGGAAATAATTAATGCTTCAGGAAGTTTTTTAAAACGAGGGGGGCGGTCAAACTTTATTTTGTATTGAACACGGATCAAGCATCAAGTTCTGTATATCAGCAGAATATCAGCAGTATTAAAGCTAGCTTATTTACATTTACAAGGATAGCTTTATTTCTTTCTGGTAGCGAAATTAGATTTAATTTAGTACGTAACACTATACTATAGTCTGTCTATATGATTTACATTTCCATCATGCAAAACATCGCCAATATTTTCAACCGGCTGTATAGTCTGACAGTATAGACATGCACTTCGATACACTTCTATTAACTGTGGATAAATATACATGAAGCCAAAGGCGTTTATATTTAGAACACTATGATTTCATGAACTATCAGCACAAATTTATCATGATAAACTATAGTTTATTTGTTTGTGTGGTGATGTCCCAAGGCGATGAGTTTATAGTCATGTGTTCATTCTACATGTTTATAGCAATGTGCTTTCAGCACGTTTTAAAAACAAACGTGGAATGATATAGCAATCCAGTTTGGATTGTTGCCTGCAAGGGCATATTTTCATTTTTTTAAAGGAGGGGTGAATCTAGTAAGCTTCGGGGGTAAGGTTAAAGACTTTTTCACACAAAATAGGAGGGGTGAAGTGAAATTTTGGTGGGGTTGAAGTGTTGAACAATTTATAAGACCTCAGGGTTAGAGAGATTATAGGGGGAAGTTAACCATACCTAAGTCCCCAGTAAATCTGCCCATGGTTGTCTGGAAATATTAACTTACCAGCAGTTACATGTAATGGCATGTCAACCGATTTTTGTACAAGGTATGACAGTCTGTAAAAATATTTCTCTGAGATGATCTCGATTTCTTGGACTGGCCTACATAATACATTCATATATTCACCTGGCTGTGTTATTACATTTCAGGGAAAACTATATTTTTTTCGATAATGCGCACAATATCTTTCTTATTACATAGTTTTGAAGTTCTGACTTAGCACAGTCTTAATCATTACAAATGAATGGTGTCAAGTGAAGTATTAAATTAAACAAAAATGTTAGTTTGTTCTGCAACAGGGGTAGTTTTGTATAGTATTTCTATACATGAAAGTGTTATTAAATTCTACATGTCCAATGATTCATTCAAGTATTATTATCGTTTATGTATATAAATATATGATATTGTACAGTATTCAGTGGTGAGCTAACCTGCAATCAGGCCTATAAATAAATAAATAGGCCTGATACAAACCTTAACATGCCTTACAGCCATATTTCGGTTGTAAATCTGATTGGTCTATGAGACAAAAGATTTTTTAATCTGTCATTTGATTGGTTGGTACTGATTAGATATTTATACTATTGTTGATGATATATTTTATAGTGATCGAGCACAACTATAATTAGATTGTTGTCGTCGTTGTGTGAAATTTAAATTTCTCCTGTGACATTTTGATTGGATACTAAATGGTAAACTTTGCTGTGGGTGGAAAGCTACCGCATTAATGTTTGTGTCAGGCTATATTTGTAAAATAGAGCCTGATCTCTGGTCAGTGGCGAGCTAGTCATTGCAACTGGTCATGCTATGCCTATGCTGATAAATATGCATCTATTTGAATGAAACAAATCATTAAAAACTTGCATAGCATGACCTGTTACTATGGCTATCTTCACCACTGACAGCATTATAATTATATATACAAAAAAGCAAGAAGTTATAAGCATTGAAGGTATTCATGCAAAACCACCCATGCCAAAAAATTAGAATTCCTAACCCCTAAACAGGTGCCTTAGGGGCTGTTTACATAATGGAAGGTGGGATGATTTTGTTGTATTGAAATAAGTCACTGGGCTAAACAAAAGTTTAAATGCTGGTTAACTGAACTCAAATGTTGTAGAGAAGATCTTGTGTTCAAGAAGATTATTATTGGTGCTTGAAAAACCTTTCGTTTACAAAATGTTTAGGAACGAACTTTCCTAAGTCTTGTGTTAATAGTATATTTTGTGTTCAATATATAGACCACAGTAAGGCTTTTTTTAAATGTGTTTATTACATTAACAAGTGATGTTTCGGAGATTTACTCCATCTTCAGGTAGTAAGGATTAAAAAGTCTTACTGTGGTCTATATATTGAACACAAAATATACTTTCGTTTACAGTTAGCTACAAACTATCTCTAGAAAATAATGAAATTTTTGTTGAATCATGCACCATGAATCAATACATCGAATTCATCCGCCTCATAGCTTGTCCTGGCAAAGATGGATCGTATAAACAGCCCCTTATTCAGCAAATTGTGCATGCTGCCTTTGATCCCTTGGTGGTGAGGCAGCACTTTCCTTGCGATAGTAACTTCTAGTATAAGAAGTTTAACTGCCAATTATGACAATTTACTACACATGTTTTCTGAATGAAATTTTCCATTTTCTCTGATTGGACTTTCAGAAATTAAATTTAAAGTTGATAAGGAACCTCTGACAAATATTAACATACAAGGATACAGTTTTATTTCAAAACCTAGTTTTTCAAATGCAGGGGCTGTTGCTTTTTATATAAAGAATAATTTAAAATTTGGCATTCGGTTAGAATTCACTACTTCTAATCATAACTATTAATCATAACTATATTTTGAGTTATTTTGGTAACTCAAAATTACCAAACCTTAATTTCCATATTGGAAATAAAAATATAGATATAGTCAAAGAGTATACCTATCTTGGTCTCAAACTCATACCAAACGGCAAATTTAAGATAGCTCAAAAACAACTATGCAAAAAAGCTTTGCATGCACTTCATAAAGTTCGTCGAAAAATTGATTTTCAAAAATTCTTGCCAGAAACAGCTACTAAAATATTTGACTCAATTATTTCCCCCATTCTACTATACAACTCAGACGTCTGGGGAGCATATGAGAAAAATGATCTCAACAAATGGGATAATTCAGAAACAGAGAAAGTTCATTTAAGATTCTGCAAGCTATATCTGGGTGTTACAGTGAAAATACAAAAAGTGTCCCACTCCCGCTTCTGTATTTTGTTGTGATTTACTGTAATTTGTTCTGTTTTTCTGTAGCGATTACCGATTTATCGGCAAATACTGCGATAAAATTTAAATTTCGTTCCTTTTATGCAATGAAACTAACGAAAAATGTATTATTTCCCTTTGCTACAAATTATCATACTTAAAAAAAGAAAAAAACTAAGTTTTATCGCGGTATTTGCCGATAAATCGGTAATCGCTACAGAAAAACAGAACAAATTACAGTAAATCACAACAAACTACAGAAGCGGAAGTGGGACACTTTTTGTATTTTCACTGTAATAGAAAAGCAAGCAATATGGCTTGCAGAAGTGAACTTGGAAGATATCCGCTTCTGATTTCAATAAAAAAGAATATAATAAACTATTTTAAACACATTTTCAAATTAGATGACAACTCGATCATTAAACAATCCTTCCAAATGTCTAAACAACTATATAATCAAGGCAAGGAATCTTTCTATGATAATACAACAAACCTAGAATGCGATGTAATCAACTATGATACAAAACTATCATCAATCACGGTGGTTGGTTGCTATGCATTTTGCTTCCGGAAGCGCAGGCTTCGTTTTTTCCAGCGGTGTTGGTGTGAATGCGAAATGGCGTTGTTTATTAACCTTATAATCGGAAAGGTCATGCATTTGGCTTAAAATTTCTTGCAGTTAAAACAAATTTGTTGGTATATTTTAACTGGTTTATAAACTTCCATATTTAAATGGAACGATTGTGATAATTTTATTTAGCTGTCAAATAACCGGTCGGAACTATTAACTGCCGTCGAATACCTCTAGCCTGCGCCGCAGACGATATATCATATTTGCTCCCGTATAGTTTATATTTCATAATACGGAACGCAAACCAATGTACAAACTGTTCCTCTTTTCGCCTAGACTCGTGTTTCTTCATCAGTATATGCAGGTAATTTTGGGGAAATTATCTGATGCTGCTAATACATAACATATATCGATTTAAGTAATATATCGACGGCCGGACAGAGAAACATACTGACTGTTTTGATTAGTCGCATCAAAAAACCTAGCAATATTATAGTTCTCGCAAGAATATTTGTTTGTTGAATATGTTCTGTTATAAAATGCTTTCATATTATATTTGTGTACGATGTATTTTTGAGATATTCATATATAAACACATAGTTCCATTTGACAATATATATAGCAGATTTAGCTACAGTGCCATCATACCTGCGAAGTATACTACAGCCTACTACAGTTTATTATTTATACTGCGCAAGATCCGTAACCGCATAAAATAATAGTAACATACAGTATACTAGTGATTTAAATTCCTTAAGATACGCAGCTTTCTCTGAAACAGATTTTGTGTCTTTACGCACACTTAATTTTATCATTTAGTTACAATTCCAAACGTTTTTCATGATGGTTTTCCGTAGATCATAGTACATCTACCACTATATATCAGATTACCAAGGCATGTTGTCTTTAATAGCGAGAAAACGGCTCCCTCATCTCCGCTTAAATAAAGGCATATGCAACTGATTTCTTTTGTAAACTATAACTCAGTCTTCTGTAGTTATATTAATGTAAATAAAACTTGCGCAAGGCACACAATAAGCTTTTATCGAAGTCAAGAAACCAGCTAACTCAAGACGAGCAGCATGAGGTGAAGTAAACAAATATGAACCTCGCGTGACTTGCATGACAGATCTCCTTGGCTTCTATGAGTTAAAGAACAGAACTATTCCCCCAAACTATCGGGTAGTGGTCTCTGTGTGTTGCACACTCCTGGATGTCCTTTATTTCGATCACATGTTTGACTTTTATGGCAATAATCTATCGAACTAAAAAGGCAACACAGCGGGAAGTGAAGCAACAACATGGCGCATCATGAACGCGTATAAAATGCAAATGCGTTCGTCAAAGAGACTTTTCCCCACACTTTTCTCCAGCACTGCCATCCATTTAGACTTGTTAAATAAATGCTATTCTTCAACTTTGCCTTGAAAAGTTTAGTTTCAACAAAAATATAGCTATTTCTGCTAATAATTCCGGCAATGCTCTGAATTCAGCAAGGTTTTCAAGGGGGGATTGTAGGCCATGCACGTGCGACGCTGTGGGACCCCTGGACAGTACAATTTGTCCTTCTCGGCATGATTCTCATCGCTCAAAAGGCGAAAATACATGGCCACAACAACACCAACATTTTACCGTTTTCAAATAACCGTATAGGTTATTTGTGCACACGAGCTAATAGACGGTTCGATGTAGTACAGATTGAGCAAGTATCGTTTTAAAACGTTGAAAAATAAACGCAAACAGGAGCGCCAAAGACGCAGTATTTGAACCGCGCCATAATTTACAGCTAGGAAACCGGAAACCAATATACACGGGCAAATTGACTCCGGGAGCAAACTGCATAGCAACCAGCCATCGTGAATAAGATGAAAGATAAATATTTTGAATTTTGGCATCATAAAATTATTAACTCCTCCAAACTTTTCTTCTTTTGTACATTTAAAAAAGAATACAAAATGGAAAAATACTTATCCATTATTGATAACCCAACAATAAGGAGAACGTTTCCCAAATATCGAGTAAGTAATCATAAGCTACAAATTGAACAAGGAAGATATGAAAATATTCCTTGTGAGGAACGTATCTGTAAATCATGTGACTCAGGCAAAGTGGAAAACGAATTTCACTTCGCCCTCACATGTTCGAAATACCAACATATATGAGACAACTCAAACAACATTCTTAAAAACCTATTTAATCTCAACACAAAAAAAGAAAGTAAACAAAAACTACTTCAACAAGGGGAAACGACAAAATGCGGACCCCAGGTCCATGGACTACACCTTCGTGGACCACGGACCACTCCCGTGGACCACTCTCATGGACCACTTGCAAAATTTCGCCTACCGAACAATAGACCAAGCACTATTAACCTGAGTTTAGGAAGCCGAGATTGGCGGGAACTATTATTTCATTATTCATTTCCATTATTTATTTCACAATCAATTCAGTTTTTGTTGATGAACAGTGAATAGTAAGTCAGTAAAAATGCTGAAAAAATGTAATCAGAGTTCATAAAAAAATACAGGAATACTGTGGAGAATCCGGAGGGGAGGGGTACGTGGTCAAAGGATTTTACTGAATTATTCGAAATTTACTGTTAAAAAATCACTTGAACTGTAGAAGTCGTAAGTTGCAATGGCCTTTAAATGCCTGAAGGTCCTCCCCAAAAATGTTAATTTTTGAAGCTCGATTACTGCTTTTCTTGCATTTTCTGTAGTGATCGGAAAAAAACTACCAATTTTAAGGTCATATATTCGGAAACTTTGCATTAAAGTCGTAATTGTACGCTTATATTTTAGAACGGTCATATAGTGAATGGATTTAGAACTTCACATTTTGTGTAGAGTTTCCACAATGATAATAATGACTGAACTCGGCTCGAGCACATTTTTCCATGCACAGTCAAGAATTCAAACCCCAAAAATCTGGTGTCTCGCAAGCGGTCCACGAGAGTGGTCCAAGGGAGTGGTCCGTTGTTCACAAATGTAGTCCATGGACCAGGTCCACGAAGGTGTAGTCCACGGACCTGGGGTCCGCGTTTTGTCGTTTCCCTTCAACAAGTGATGTCTTCAGATGATCCTGTTCTAGTAAATCTACTTTCTAAACATTTATTTCTCTGTACAAAACACAGAGAAGATGGTCTCAAATCCCTGGAAATACAAAATGATTAAAAAAAGACCTCCATAAAAAAACTGCCCTCTACACTTTTCTCCCAAAAATATAATAGAATATAGCGTAATCTATTATACTATATTATATTTAATATAAAAACTTATATTATATAAATGAACTACATATACAGTAGCCATAGAACACTTTAGAAATATATATATATATATATATATATAATTTTATAAACCTTGTTATTAATACGTGCTCTTATTATCGATCATCATATGATACATTTAATACTGACTCTTCGAATGTGTCTTCTAAATTCTCCATACTTGCTATAGCAAGCTTAAGATGTACCAAATCTATGACGCGGACGTGACATAAAAACCGTTGCTATTAATGTTTGGAATCCAGTTTTATTTTGCTTCACTTGTGTCTCTGACTTTGTTTATCAACTGGAGGCCATAATTTTTATCCGTGTAACAAAACTGCGGGAATAGTTACAGTTTTTCTTCACGTCCGTGTCATAAATTTGGTGCATCTTAAGCTCGGTTTGATAAACATATACACTCCGAACAGGGCACAGATAATTGAAAACAGTTTAAAGTCTTCAAAATCACATGGAGAACGCTAATATTTTAAGTACTGTTTAATAAATGAGCAGGAGTGTTTTATTAGGTTTAACAAGAATTACATGCCACCCAAGAATGGCGGATATTCATGATTGTGAGAAAGGCTAATCATTTGTAATATTAAGCCAAATACGAAGTCAAAGGTATTAAAACATTAATGTGTGTACATCACTAATCTAATATTACAAGGGTGTACTCCATGATCATGACATCGTGTACATACTATTGGCGGGGTGAACATGTCTTCATCAGAAACTTCATCAGAATCTTCTTCACTTTCCTCATGATTGTTTTCTGCGACAAAGTATGCATATTACTGAAGGTATACTAGAAAATTTATAATACATAAATTATTTCTATTTAAACTACCTTTATATCTTCGTTTTGCCAGTCTCATCCCCGATTTTATACCCTGCAAAAAGAATTTGCCATTGAATACATTTATAAAATTCCATATCATGATTGCGTTTTGGTTAATTTCATTTATAGTCACCTCGATAAATTCTCTCTTCTTTCTTGGTATGGTGGTCATTACTCTTTCTTTTAACTTGGTTGGGCGATAACTCCCAACAATTTCAAAGAGCTATTTATTAAAATGGAAACATTAGTTACCAATGCATCTCAGTTGTTTATATATCATGCATTCATCCAAAATTATACAAACAGCAGCGATAGTGTGTATATATATAAATATGAAAACATCACCTTTCAAGATACTGTAAAATACATACATTTTGCAGTTCTTCAGCATTTATGTCAATTTTGGTGTATTCCTGTGCACTTATATCTAAAACAAAATATAAAAAAGATTTAATTTTAACATTGTTACTAGCTTGGCTTACTTCAGTGGACGTCGAGATGTAAAGTTCCTTATACTGTTATATAGCTTGACTTTGCACTGCAGAAACCACTCAATATTTATAGAGCATGCAGCACATGAGGTTGAGAATCAAAAATATTTTTTAGCATTATGTCATTACCTGAGATTTTCTCTTTTATTTTTTCAACAATATCTTGTAAAGCTTTTATATTGTCACATGACAATTCAACTACAGACCTCTCTGCAACATACTTGGTTTCTGGCTCGTCTGTACTTCTTCCCAATGCTTTTTATATAAGAACAGATAAATAAATTATTAACAAACCAGTTCTCTCATATTTGAGGGTTGCGGGTATTGTGGGTATTGCTTAATGCAATACCATATTTACTCGTTTGAGCTCCGCTGCGCTCTTTAAATTTTCAGAGCTCCAGATGCGGCGCTCAATCGGGGGCGACGCTCTTTAAAAAAACTTTTATTTGTGAACTATAACAAGAACTTTTAAGAATAAACTAAACTAAAGTTTTTAATGTCTTTGTCACTAAATGTCCCCACTTTGACGGCGGAAAGGTTTTGCACTGTTTACTGTGGTGCTCATTTGGGGGCAGCACTCTTTAAAAAAATTATATCTCAAATGCAGTGGTTATTCGGGGGTGGCGCTCAATCGAGTAAATATGGTAAGCTATACACACTATTTACTATATTTGAGGGGCATTAATTAATATTTAAACTTGAGTTGACGAATGACCATTTGACTCTCCTGATGGCTGACGGGAACGGCCTTTGCTCAAAATGTTGAGAAGTTTACTATTAAGTAAATTATATTAAATTTTGTGAGCAAGCCATTTTCAGTTTGTTGGAAAAGACACTCCCCCTGGTTCACAAAATTTGACTATCCTGAACAATATACTACAAGTCCCCATGAGCTTTTTCCATTATGACAAGGTTTTTTCGATTTCCCTATTACTCCCATATTGTTAAAAAAACGTGAAATTTCAAGTTCACTCATAAGAAAAATGACTCACATCACTAGAAAGCTCATAAAAACTACATATAAGACATTGTAACAGTAACCTAAATTTTTCAAGCGGTTTTCAAAGTTATTGCTGTTCCAAATGTGAAAAATAGGCCACAATCTGGCAAAAATCCTGGGTACTAGTCTGACAACACGTGTTACACTGTATAACATAATACATATATAACATTACAACCTCATACTTACTTCAATGTTCAGAGCGGCGAATTGTGTCTAAAGTATTTGAGCTTGTACCAAAAGCAGGTTGAAATTTGCCATCTATTTTCACATTGCATAATGGAGACGACCATCTTAAAACCTAATGAGTGTTGTACAACAAAATTAGTTATCTTATCGCATGCAGCGGCTGCATTTGGATGTATGAGAACAATTAAAAAGGGCAATGTTTTAAAATCATGCTGTGAAACTTATTCTCATCGATCAAAAATCTTAGGTCAAACTGAAAAATTAATAAAAACATTAATGCAATTTCAAGAATTCAACTGATACTAGAAATAGCAAAAATAATAAAGTCGAAATAAATCATACCAAATGTATAATAGACGGGTTATAACATAATTTTTAAAGCAATTGTCAATATGGTAATCTAATTTATTTTTTTAGTATATGAAACACCTTGATCAAGAGTATAACTCACATCTCCTTCCTGCAATTTGGCCTGGATGGCCTGTTGTAACCTTGCCCATAATGGTAGTTGATCCAAGTCCAGTAGACTATCCGAAACAAATTTCAATATTGTCCCCGGTAAGTCTGGGTCAATTTTTGCAGTGACATGAAACTATAAAAATGTCAAAAAGTGTTGTAAATATTTAATTTCATATGGTCAATTTTCCATAAAGAAATTATTTCAACATTATTAGTCATTAATTTTAAACAAGCATGTGTTAACATGCATTTAATTTACTGCATAAAGATCAAAGCCCTAAAGGGAAATTATTGTTCGATGAAAAAGTTTATTTAAATTTTAAAAAAATTCTTTCCACAACATAAACCAGCATCATAAGCTTGACACCCTTATACCATCTCCTTTGCTGATTGGGGTCAAGTTCACTAATGCATTTTTCTATGACATCAGCATCAAATTCTGCACACATGTTACAGTAGCACATAATCCACGCTAATAAAACCCCCTAAATTTAATGAAGGTTAAATCATAAATGACATTAATTTGGGGGCCCCGTTTACACTGTACAGATCTGAGCTACTGTGGCTGTTCAGAAGTAATGCATGTGAATTGCAGGATTGTGTACAAATTTTAAACTATTAGTATTCACAGTTTTCATTTTATTTCATCGTATAATTGATCGTAATTTAAATTAGCCAGGGCATTCTGAAACTTCAAAATATGTCGTGACAAGCAAATCCGGTACAGTGAAAACGCGGCATATCAATGCGAACAACGAAATAAATTCGTTTCGTTTTATTTTGCTGTCTTTTCCAAGTAACTCCGTATATGTTTAGCTGCTGATTTACCCCCTCCTCCATTGAAGTGTATGCAGAGTATGCATGTATTTGTGAATGATTTATAGTGAAACAGATTAACATACCTACACAGAGTACAGTTTACACTTGTGTTACTTTGTATGTGTGTTAGTACTTAGTAATATGCAAATGTAGCTACACTACATTAGTGCATTGCCCTGTTAATATCAGCAAAATTTTCCAGGCGTAACAATTCTCTTTCATTGTCCTTATTAAATTTGGGATCGCTTACATTATAGTCCAGTTGAATAACACATCTATCTAACCTGCAAACGCAAAAAAATGACAATTTTGAGTTAATGTGTAAAATATAAGTTAAACTGAATTAACAATTATTCACCTAAGGCGAGGTGATTAGTATAAATTTTGCATATCAAATGAGCTTTCGTGTGCTCTGATTGGCTAGTTCACTAGTAAATCTGACACATTATTTACTAGCAGACTAGTAAATAATGCTTTTCAAAAAGAATGAATCTGCAAATTTGGTTTCAAAATCGACAAAATTTTGAAAAAATCGTCCCAGAAAAAGGAAAAAAAGCACAAAATGTTGTATTTAAATTGAAAGGTAGGATTTCTTTATTATTTTACTGTGTCAAACATATTCATAGACAATTTAAAACTTATTTAAAACTCCAAAACATTCGCTTCAAACAAATAGCAAAAACTATCCCGACTATTGGGAAAAGCCACGACATTCTTTTTAAAACAATTTTGTTTTGTATCCTATAAATATCTCAATTTGTACGATACTATTTCTTTTGATATATGTCGTGTTTTCATTGTGCTGTATGGTGTCTTGATGCTGTATTGTCCTATTGTGTTTTTGAGACTTGTAAAGTGAAAAGTGAATTAAAACTTTTATATTTCGAATGATATAGTTTTACATTTCATTTTACCAAATTTCTCAGCCATTTCCTGAACAAATTAATGTTAAACAGAAACTATTTTTTAATTCTAAATCTGGTGAAAAAGTCATTCCATCATTGTGTTTATATTCTAAACAGAAATCGAGAAAAACAACTTTGTAATAAAGCAATAAAGTCGCACAGGAAGCCATTTTGAAAGCGTGCGAAACACTAAAACTGACAGTAACCATAAACTTAGATACTTTGTTTTATTCATTAAAAATTTATACTAAAACAATTATTCACCTCAGGCTCAGTGATTACGGTGAATATTCACCGGTAATATCTTTGCCTTCGGGCGAATAATTGTTAAATATTCATGACGATAATCACAGAGCCTGACAATCACTTTCATAGGTGATTATTTGGGAAAAAATTCTTACCTGTCGGTCTCAGGAGGATTGTTAGTGGTAAGTAGAATTCCACCTTTTGGTATTTTCAATCCTGTTTGAGAAGATCCGTGTGAAAGACCTCCCTGCACTTGTGTAACGTTATATATTTTATTTATCTTATGCCGTATAAACTACATTTAACTTTACTTGATAACTCAACTATACTCAGTCCTTGTTCAACGTTCCTTCGACGTCCCATGTGCTCGCATGCATGAGTCATGTGATATCCTTACATTCCGCATACAATAAGAAAGTTAATATTAATCAACAGTTTGAACACCGTCTACTCTCATGAGATAAAGTCAACTTTAAAATTGAAGTCTTATAACAACTACTAAGTTCTTCTTAAGTCCTAACATGCTTTACTTATCTGTTAAGTGTATTGTTCATATCTACGAGGTTTCTTTATTGTTCTACCATATCTTGATCTGTCTCTTGATACTTCATTCGAGGGTACCAACTTTGTCTCGACTTGTTTCTCCGCTCGTTTCGTTGTGCTTACATTTTTATCATTTCCGTCTTCGACTTCCGAGGTAATTTTTCTCAATTGTTTCCTGTTTCGTCTGTATTGAACTTTGTCCTTGGTTTCCACTATGTACGAACGAATTGCAATCTTTTCTTTCACCGTTGCCTTTTCTCCCCACATCAACTTCTTTTGGTCGTAGATTCTCACCATCTCACCTTGCTTCAGTGGTGGCAAAGGTTTGGCTTCTCTGTCATGATAAGCCTTCTGGATTTCTTTTTTCTTTGTTTTCCATGCAACAACTGCTTTGGAATCTTTAACATTGAGCTGGTTTTCTACAACTGGAATATCTGTTTTAAGTGTTCTTCCCATCAGTAACTCAGCTGGTGACTTATGGTTGTCAAGTGGTGTTGATCTATATGCTAACAGTCCGAGATACGGGTCTGTTCCGCTTTCAATTGATTTGCTTATAATATTCTTTACTGTCTGGACAGCCTTCTCGACAACCCATTAGAGGACGGGAAATGAGGACTCCTGGTAACATGTTTAAATCCCCATTTGGTCTTGAAATCAGCAAACTCTTGACTACTGTAACATGGTCCATTGTCACTATGAACAATATCAGGAATGTCATGTCTGGCGAAAGTTACTTTCATACCTTTAATCACAGCTTTACTGCTTTGGCTTGATAGAGGTATCACTTCCGGATAGCTGGAATATGCATCCACAATGACAAGATATTCTTTCTTGTTGATTTCACAGAGATCTGTGCCGGCCACTTGCCAGGGACAGGTTGGAACTGGATATGGCTTTAATGGTTCTTTCTGGTGGTTATGCTGGTGATGTTGGCATGTCTCGCAACTCTCAACTATGTTATCAATGTCACTGTTGATTCCAGGCCAGAATACTACTTGTCTGGCACGTTGCTTGCATTTCTCTCTGCCCTGATGACCAGCATGAATTTTTATTAGGATTTCTTTTCTCATCTTTGTTGGAATTACAATCTTTGAACCTTTTAGTATCAGCCCTTGGTGTACCGATAATTCATCTCTAATGTTCCAATAAGCATGAAGTTCGTTAGAAGTATTGGATCTTTCATTGGGCCAACCTTGCATGATCGTATTTTGAAGTGATATCATTGTTTTGTCCTTTTGGGTTTCCTCTTTAATCTCTTTTAGTTTCTCATCTGTGACTTGTAGCACTGCTATGATTCCATCAACATGAGCTTCAATATGGTGGTCTGACTTACTTGCCAGCTTCAGGGGTGCTCTGGATAATGCATCTGGTGTATGCATCCACTTACCAGGAACGTACGAAAGTTTGAAATCATATTTCTGCAATCGTAATCTCAACCGCTGTATTCGTGGCGGGCTATCAATTAGTGATTTTTTGAAAATTGACACTAATGGTTTGTGGTCTGTCTCTATTTCGAATTCTTGACCGTATATGTACTGGTGGAATCTTTCACAAGAAAATGTCATGCCTAGTGTCTCAAGTTCAATTGTTGCATATCTGCTCTCACAATCTGTAACTGACCTCGATGCATATGCTACTGGAAGCCAATTTTCACCATGTAGCTGCTGCAGTACTGCTCCTAAGCCACTCCTACTTGCATCGGTTGAAATCTTTATGGGCTTGTTTGGATCGTAGAACTTTAACACAGGTTCGCTTGAAAAAAGTTCCTTCAATTCTTTCCATGCTTTCTCTTGCTCATTGTTCCACATCCACAACACCTTCTGGTCTAACAACTTTCTTAATGGCATTGTTCTAGTGGATAAATCTGGTATGTATCTAGCAAGATAATTAATCATACCTAGGAATCTCTGGAGGTCTGTTTTGTTTCCAGGTCTTTCCATGTTCTGGATTGCCTCAACTTTTCTCTGATCAGGTTTCAATCCCTCAGCCGAAATTGTGTCCCCCAGGTAAGTCAACTGTTGTACACCCACTTCGCATTTTGCTTTTTGAAGTTTCAGTCCAACTTCTTTCACAACTTTCATTGTTGCTTCCAACCTTTGATCATGTTCTTGTGGGGTTGATCCATAAATGATGATGTCATCCATAGAAGTATCTACGCCTTCTAAGTGACTAAACAAAGAGTTAATGGTTCTATGATAAATCTCTGGGGCACTGGAGATTCCAAATGGGAGTCGTAAGTATTTGTATCTCCCAAAAGGGGTATTGAAAGTACATAAATTAGTACTTTCGTCTTCAAGCTTCATTTGCCAAAACCCATTTGAGGCATCTAGTTTAGTAAATACCTTGGCATTTGCAAATTGAGCTGTAACTTCGTCTCGTGTAGGTAACTTGAAATGTTCACGTTTTATTGATTTGTTCAAGTTTCTTGGGTCTAAGCAAACACGTAAGTTTCCATTTGGCTTAGTAACTGGCACAAATGAGTTAACCCACTCAGTCGGTTCTTCGATCTTTTCAATCACGCCCATAGCTTCCATTCGTTGTAGTTCGTCTTTGAGCTTATCATACTGTGCGAAGGGTATTTTGCGACAAGGCTCAACAACTGGTGTTGCATCATCTCTTAACTCGATTTTTACAGTATGAGCTAAACAGCCTAGTCCTTCGAAACAGTCAGCATATTTCTCACTTAGTTTTGCATTGTTATACCTGCTGCCCGTTAAATTATTCGAACTGTTCGACTGCTCAATAGAAAATGTTCTTTTCACAAGATTTAACTTTTCAGAAAGTTCCCTTCCCAAAATAGGTTTAACATCATCAGGGCTGATTAAAAACAGCGCTTTCACCGATTTCTCTTTCAACTTTAAGGATAAAATACACTGACCTTGCACTTGAACATCTCCCCCGTTGTATGCTTTCAGTTTAGTCTTCGATTGTTTCAACTTCGGTCTGTTCTGAAGTGTCTTAAACTCGTTATAACTCATTACATTGACATCCGAGCCAGTGTCTACTTTAAAAGTAACTATACTGTTGTTTACTTCCAATGGAAGTATCCATGGATCTGACTTGTCAGCGGTCATTTCCGTCGAATAAACATAGAATTCATGTTCGTCACTAGACTCACTACTTGGTTCAGCGTCCCTCTCTTGTTTACCGTTGTTCTCTACCGCATCGACTCGATGTTTTCTTGGATATTTTGGCAATTATTTGTCTCGGGTTCTACATTGACTCATAAAATGATTTTTCTTGTGACAATTTCTACATTCTTTTCCCACAGCTGGGCATTTATCATAACTATGGTTTCCCTGACCACATCTGCTGCAATTTAATCTGTTGTTATAAAATTTTTGATCTTTACCGCCGTTGCCTGTTAATCCTGAATGCGTTTCTCTTCGATAATTCCTTCCTCGACTATAAACTGCATCATAACTGCATTTCTTTCGTTTTACGTGACTTATCTGTTAAGGTTTTCATATGCTTGTCGGCAACTTCTGCTGCTTTGCACACGTCCATACACCTTTCTAACGATAAATCTTTTTCTTGAAGAAGCCGTGCTCGAGTTCTGTCATTGCTGATTCCTTCGACAATCCTGTCTTTAACGATCGAGTTAGTAAGTTCTCCATACTCACAGTTCTTTGCTAATCGTTTCAGTTCTGAAGTTAAACACATGCCTTTCGTGCGTGACATTTTTTTTTGGAAGACAATACGCTTCAAATTTCGCTACTAACGGCTCGATTTTATCTTTTTCTGTATCTTCAAACGTGAGTGTTTCGTAAACTGTAATCGCTGCTTCGCCAGCCAAGGTCAAAAACGTTGCACACTGTATTTTCTGCGACTTTTTGTCTTTCTCAGTAGCGGTCATGTATAGCTCGAAGGCTTTCTTCCAACGCCGCCAATTTTCAGCTGCATTTCCATCAAGTTTCAACGGTTTTGGGGCTGGGATTTGTTCTGCCATTTTGTATTCTTGTATCTTTGATTAAAATCCCTTTTCTGACACCATGTAACGTTATATATTTTATTTATCTTATGCCGTATAAACTACATTTAACTTTACTTGATAACTCAACTATACTCAGTCCTTGTTCAACATTCCTTCGACGTCCCATGTACTCGCATGCATGAGTCACGTGATATCCTTACAACTTGCAGAACGAATTCACCCAGAGATTCTGTCATCTTTGGGTCATCTACAAAGCCTTTTAAAGACAAGCTGCACAACAGCTTATCCATAAGCATTTTCCTATATGACAAATTGCAATATGATTATATCCATGTTCTATTACAATGTCATATTTTGAGGTTTATGTATATAATATACATGACAAACTTACAGGGATGATCCACTAACATTCTGGTTTCCCCCAGCACACAGCAGAGGATTGCTCCAGTCAATAATGCCTTGTAATATTTCAATAATTCACCAACACCTCTTTCATGTGAATATAATGCTCCAATGTTGCTTTCCACTGAAAAAAATATAATTTTCTTTTTCTGAAACTTTCACTTAGGACTTATGGTTTTGTTCATTATTCTTTTCATAATGTTCAATAATAATAATAATAATAATAATCATAATACTTTATTTCAAATAACAATATATAATTACACTGGTATTTGAAAAAGGTAGACCTTGAGGTTAGCCCTATATTCAGGTCACCGTATTTGAATCTAATCTAGTCAAATTTGTGGTTGAAATATAATTGCGCTTGCAACGAAAATACTAAAGTATTAATACCGGTTATATATTAAAAAACACTGTTTAGTTAAACCCGTTTTGTAGTCGAATCTGTATAGTAATAAGCGATTAAGTCAAATATATAATTTGTAATTGTATGTGTTGCATTCCGTAAAATTTACAAAAGTAATTTTCGGGGTGGCCAAATTTCCTGCAACAGCGGTACATAATTTTCCCCAGGCATTCTGTGAATAGTTTTTGCAATGCCATATATTACAAGAAACATTCAAACTTTCATTAAAAGGCATTTTTATCATTAACTAACGTAATTACTTGCATAATTTTACCCTGGGCATTCATTTCCGACTCCCGGCCATTCTTTTGTGACAGCCGGACATTTCGTGAACAGTATTTTACAATGACATATATTACAAGAATAATTTAATCTTTCATAAAAAAGTGATTTTATTAGTAACTAACGTAATTATTAGGCATTCAACGAATGTTCCCAGGCATTCTTTAGTAGGACCCATGTGGAGTAATATATCGGCAACCAAATGGAAACCTTGATAATTTCATGAGTTATATAAATTTGACAATAGATAAAAAATCCATCGAGAAAATAAACTTTGTATGATAATGGGAGATTTCAATATAGATCTTTTAAAATATGATTCCTATGCTGGCTCTGAAAATTTTATCAACCATATTTTGGCTCTTTCTTTTTCCAACCTCAAATTGTACAACCAACTAGAATTACTGACCATTCATCCACTTTGATTGATAATATTTTCTTTAACTCAGTTGAACATTTTGTTATCAGTGGGAATTTAGTTTATGACCTGACAGATCATTTACCAAATTTTGTTATCTTTAATAAATTTTCTTCTCTTCCACCTGGTGTCAAAATATATAAAAGAGACTACTCTAAATTTGAGGCAGGGTCTTAGCTAGAAGGCCGTGTTGGCCGTGTTATCGCGGTCAACAATGTAAAAACACGGCTAGATGAAATGAACGCGGCTTCAGTATTTATATTTGGCTGTGCATGTACGTTCATAAAATAAGGTGTTGCTACTTACAACATACATAATTTCTTTGTAAAATCTACTGTAGTTGTTGAAATTGGTAAAAGTGATCCGTGATGTTTTAATGTTTTGATGGATAATGGGAACTGTATGGTTGTTAAAATGGCTTTAAATGTCCCAAAAGTTGCTAAAATAAGTTATTATAATGTCAGTGCGAAATATGAGCGTATGCTCGCCTTGTATTTGGTTAAAAAGCATATAGAACAACCACAGGTATAGTCTATTGTTGACAAGCATAACTGGAATCGTGTTTTGGGCTATTCAAGGCAATTGACAGGGGCACACCCTGGAAATTTAGAAACACGCCCAAGATATAAAATCCTAGCTAAGACCCTGATTTGAGGTGACAGATTTAGTTACTGAATTGCAAGCTGTAAACTGGGAAACAATTTTTACATCCAATTGCAATCCGTCTAGTATGTTTGATTCTTTCTATGATAAAACATCAGAAATAATAGACAAACACATCCCCATAAAACAAATATCAAGAGGAGAACTGAAATTTAAATCAAAACCATGGATAACTGCAATTAAAGTGTCTATACAAATGAAAAAAATCTATATAAGAAATATTTAAAGACAAAAGCTACATATTACCATATTAAATTTAAATGTTACAGAAATAAAATAAATCATCTCTTAAAGATTAGTAAAAGGCAATATTATAACAGTTATTTCCTAGAAAACATCAATGATAGCAAAAGAATTTGGAGTGGAATTAAAGAAATAATTCATTTTACAGGTAAACTACGTGAAGCGTTCCTCTTTTGAGTTCCTAAGTTGATTGCAATTTTCGTCATTACCTTAGCAAATTTGCAAAACTCCCTTGCAAATCCCTTGAGGGAATTTGCAATGTTGCTAAAAGCAAAAAAAATTTCCTCAGTTCCTGTTAGAAGTTCTTAACTTCCTGTTACAAGTTCCTAACTTCCTGTTCTGTTCTGGGCGTTGCAATTGGCTAACAAAAATAATCGACCAATAACAACGCTCAGAACAGAACAGGAAGTTAGGAAATTAAAACAGGAAGTTAGGAAAATTTAAAATGAAGTTTGGAATATTGCAACAGCCGATAGGAACATTGCAAATTCCCTCAAGGGATTTGCAAAGAGTTTTTCAAAGCTAATGAGGAAAATTTCAAATGAGTTACGAAGTCAAAAGAGGAACGCTTCACATAGTTTACCTGTAAGCCAAAGACAAACCAGAAAACTATTCAAATTGTAGAGGACAATGTTGAAATAACTGACCCAAAAATTATTGCTAATGCATTTAATAACTATTTTACAAACATAGGAAATAACCTGGCTAATTTAATACCAAAGGTTCCAAATTCACCATTAGAAAATCTAAAATCCCCATTACCAAATAGCTTTTTTATATTTCCTGCTACTACTAATGAAATTGAGACAGAAATATCCCAACTTAAGTCTGGGAAGGCTGTTGGTCCTTTTAGTGTACCTATTTCTGTGCTTAAAATCCTTAGACAAGTAATTTCAAAGCCTTTAGTAACCTTGTTCAACGCTTCTTTCGAAGCTGGTGTGGTCCCAACAAGTCTTAAATTGGCTAATGTAATACCTGTATACAAGAAGGGATCTCCTGCCTGCCTATGCAACTATCGCCCAATTTCTCTCCTGTCTATCTTTAGTAAACTATTAGAGAAGCTTGTTTGTAAGGCTTACTGTAGTTTACGAAAGGAAATCTGCAGTTTGCGAAATCTGCAGTTTGCAAAATTTGTAATTTGCAAAATATCTATAGTTTAGATTAAAATAAAAAATGTTCACGTTCCGAGGGTGAGGCGTCAGCAGTACAATTAAATTATGTGCAAGTTAACCTAGTTAATTAAGAACCTACCTGACTACACAAAGTCATAATTGCGATAAAACGTTATCACAATAAATTGCTTTACTTGTATTAGTTATATTTCAGTGGCAGTGTCAAATAAACTTCTTTATATAATTATATATCTGAAACTGCAAAATGTAAAAGTTTAAGAGGGCCTCTCAGTAAAATCCACCCACTGGTTTGGGGAAGGAAAAATAGATTTAGCTCATATTTTGCATATGAACTAGACTTTGGTCAATATTAATCGAGCTTCTTTCAGAACGCTTCAACTTTCTGTTTTATAGGAGTTATAGCCCATGTTGAAATTTGACCTTGCGAGAGTATTTTCAGACCGGAAATGAAGGAGAATTTTACAAGAATTCATCTGATTTTTTAAAAACGTTGTGATGCGTTTATCCCCTCCAGTTACTGTTCACATGCAAGATTAACAACTAATACTCTCGTTTTCATGGAGATTGAACAACTTTATTTGCTTAATACGATTTTTTTATAGTTTTACGAAACTATGTTTTCAAGATGGCAATGAGAGGCTGAAAATTGCTCATATTTTACTTAAAATAGCTCAAAAGTGGCACCTATCTCAAGTTCAAAAGGCATGTAATTTGAAAGTATACCTACTAAAGTTAAGTAATCAGGAATAAAACTCGTCTGCAAGCAATTTTCTGAAAAGTTATAAATCTCCAAATCGGGCCTATTTTTAGCTGTTTGTTTCCATTCGCGTGTTCGCTGATCAGCGACACTAGTAATAATTAAAAAGTTAAATAAGCTGGTTTATTATCCAGGTTCTAATTCACAACATAGAAACATTCAAAATACAACCTTAACCATTCTTGGCTTATTCGCATGAATAATTTCACAACTGTTAAATATCTTTTTAAAATATAAATGGGCGGTACTTTCTGTGGTTGTAGCAAATTTCAAAGCTGTCCGTATCTCTGGCTGTATATAAAAAGTGTTCGGTGCTTTAACTTTTCTATTCAACTCGTCTCGTAACCTTTTTCCGTCCCTGTAAATGGAAATTTTGCCGGAAAGGTCAGACATTAATTTTTGCTGCATGGATGCAACATATTTTTGTACATAATTGCAGTCAAAATACTACAACCTTCCCACTTCCGCTTTTGTAGTCTGTTGTCATTTACTATTTTGTTTTGTATTTAATATTGTAGCGGTTGCCGAATTATGGTCTATGGAGAAATATGGCGATAAAATTTAGTTTCCTTTGATTTTTGTAATAATTTGAATAATTGTATTAAACAAAGGATGCATTTTTCGTTTGATTCACTGCATATGAACACATAAAGGTTTCGAAATTTAACTTATGTCATCGTATTTCCCAAAAATTTGTTAACCGCTACAATAACAGAAATTCAGTAAGAGACAACAAGCCACAAAAGCGGAAGTGGGAAAGTTGTAGTATTTTGACTTTGAAATCAACATTCTCACAAGTGGAAATGCAAGCTAAATAACTAGCTTGCCAGTTATTTTTGATAGCAGCTCCAATTTTTACTTTGTGCATGCTTGAGTCATGGAAAACAACTGTTCTTTTGCTGGCCTGGGGAATTTTGCATATGGGGGGGGCCGGGGAATACAGAAAGTTGTACAAATTGGTGAGTGTAATGAAGACATTTGTAATCACCTCAGAAGTTGTCACCTCACGAGGGTTACCATCAACGAGAGTGAACTTATACTTGCCAGAGCAGGGCACTTTAATCCTACCCAGGAACAGCTGACAAACATGACTATCCAGTCTGTTATTAGATCAGTTTCAATTCGGTCTATCCTGTCAATAAGGGGTCAGTGGATAGACTCTATAAAAAATGAAGCCAATAGACAAATTTGGCTAACGTTGTTTACATCGTTACTACCCAATTCACAGCTTTGGATAACTCACATGCCTAGTTACTATTGTTCTAGTTTACAGAAGCATAGACTGAATAGAACAAAAGTAACTAAACATTAAACTTATGTATTAAGAGTTAGTTACCTTTGTTCTATTTTATGCTTTTGTAATCTAGAACAATAGTAACTAGGCATGTGGGTTATATAAAGTTGTGAATTGGGTATAAACAGACGTTACCCAAATTTGTCTAATCTAGCGAGACTTGGGTCAGTGCACGTATTTTTATAAAAATAGCAACCCTTCAGCTTAACAGGATTCTGATTATCATATTGAGCAAGATCAAAATTAGGGGAGTTTCTGCAAAGTGCATCAAACCATATTACCTGTAGCACTATTTCATGACCTAAACATCGCACAGAGACACTTATGTACGTTTTCTACTCACATTGGTCATTCAGATATGCACCTCCCGCCGTCGGAGCGGCAGATCAAAGTCATAATCAGGAGATTATGGTATTGTGTCAATGTTGCTGACAAGGTTCTTATTATATTACCAATATATATTTAATAACATTAGAAGATATCAGGGTCGTAGACACCAGCAGAATCGTTTAACTGTACTACTGTATGTGTACGTATAAGTGTAATTAGTGCAAGTGTAAGTTAAGTGTAAATGTAAAGCAATTCGAATTCGGGAATGTTCTGTACACGATCGCTTGTATATATTGTAATTATATTTTCATAAAATTATATTCTTCTTTTTATTCTTTTATATTCTTTTTAACTTCTTCTACAAGTTAAGAAAGTTTACTGGATTATAAATCAGCTTATTTTAACTCTTCAATTATTAGTGTCGCTGATCAGCGAACACGTGAATGTAAACAAACAGCTAAAAATAGGCCCAATTTGGAGATTTATAAGTTTTCAGAAAATTGCTTGCAGACGAGTTTTATTCCTGATTACTTAACTTTAGTAGGTATACTTTCAAATTACATGCCTTTTGAACTTGAGATAGGTGCCACTTTTGAGCTATTTTAAGTAAAATATGAGCAATTTTCAGCCTCTCGTCGCCATCTTGAAAACATAGTTTCGTAAAACCATAAAAAAATCGTATTAAGCAAATAAAGTTGTCCAATCTCCATGAAAACGAGAGTATTAGTTGTCAATCTTGCATGTGAACAGTAACTGGAGGGGATAAACGCATCACAACGTTTTTAAAAAATCAGATGAATTCTCGTAAAATTCCCCTTCATTTCCGGTCTGAAAATACTCTCGCAAGGTCAAATTTCAACATGGGCTATAACTCCTATAAAACAGAAAGTTGAAGCGTTCTGAAAGAAGCTCAATTAATATTGACCAAAGTCTAGTTCATATGCAAAATATGAGCTAAATCTATTTTTCCTTCCCCAAACCAGTGGGTGGATTTTACTGAGAGGCCCTCTTAAGATTGAAAATACACCATTGCCAGCAAATTGATTGGAAATTTTGCCGACTATGGGATTTTCCTGGATGGTCAAGTGGATCGCAGTCTTCGTTGACGGAATGTCGGGCCGTTAGGGTTTAATTCCGAGACTTTCTTCTTTTCCTTCTGTGCGTCGCAGGACAACTCTAGGGGATAAAGTGTTGTACAGGACATTCAAGTTCTCCTTTCTCCATTGTAAGCTTCACAGCTCGCGTCACTCCATCTTTACCAGGGAATGTTTCGGTCACCACTGCCAGAGGCCAGCAGCCGCGGTTCTTGTCATCGGTCCGAATGATTACAACGTCCCCTTTGGCAACTTGGAAACCCGTGTTTCCAGACATCATGTTGTGGCGTTCTCTTGGTGCTGTCAGATATTCTCGTCTCCACCTATTCCACAGCTGGTCTTTGCAGTTTCTTAGGAACTTCAGTCTCTTTCGGAGATCTCTGTTCTCTTCGTTGGGAGGTTGAGCTTCTGGCAGTTGGTTGAGTCTCTGGAATAGAAAACTTGCTGGAGTTAGCACCGGTAACTCCACATCATCTTCAACGTAGCTCAAGGGACGACGGTTTATCTGATTCTCTACGTCAAGTAACACTTTGCTCAGCTCGTTCCAATGCAAAATTCCTTTCCCGATCACTTTTCTCATTGCACCTTTAACCACTCCGATAAGCCGTTCCAACTGTCCTCCCCACCAGGGGGCTCGAGACAGATTAAAGATCCACTTGATGTCATTCTCTTTGAGGTGGTTGAGAACACGCTCGTCCTTTTGAGTTTTCTTAAGCCATTTTGCTGCTTTTATGAACGTACCACCGTTGTCAGAATAGATCACCCAAGGTCTGCCGCGTCGACCAATGAATATTTTCAAACAGGGAACGAATGTTTCTGTCGTTAGATCAGGAAGTAGTTCCAAATAAATTCCTCGAGATAAACTACATCCAAAGATTACTAGATAGGCTTTCGACTCTTTCTTGGTTTTCTTGTACCGAATTGGCCCAGCAAAATCGACTCCTACGACTTCGAACGCTGTTTTCCCGTCTGTTCGATTTGTTGGAAGATAGCCTGTTGCTGGAGTCTTGATCGCTATTGTCCGAAACCATTTGCATCCCCAGCATTCGCTTCGTATTGTTTTCACCAGTCGTCGTAGTTTCGGAACCCAATACGTCTCTCTTATAGCAGCCATGGTCAGACCGACACCGCCGTGTAAGGTGTTGATGTGAATTCTCCCGACTAACTTCTTTGTGAATGTTGCTTTCGTTGGCAGGTAAATTGGGTGTGCTCCTTGTACTCTACCATGGCATACCAACATCCTGTCCTGGTTCTCTTTAAGGTTGAGAACTTGCTTCGTTTGGGCGAACTGGAGACTTTTGCTGTTCTCACACTGGATGCGTTTGATCCACCATCGTTTCGCCTCTTCCGTTTCTGAAGGATTCAAAGGGCCCTTTCGTTTCTCAAGGTTCTTGCAATTGTGGACAAATCGGAGTATCCAGGCAGTGACTCTCAGCGTTGTACGCAATTCGTTTCTTTCTAAAACAAGATCTAAGTCATCGCTTTCGTTCGTTGTCTGTGTTGTGTACAAGATCTTGCGGACGATCTTTGCCTCAGCTTGCGATTGTTTCGATGATTGGATGATTGGACTTTCTGGCCAATTCTCAGGCGTTCCTAACCACTTTGGACCGTTCAACCACAGCTCCGTTAACTGCCCTCCTCTGCTTCCCAGATCTGCGGGGTTCCGATTTGTTGGAACATAATGCCACTTGACTGAGGTGTGAGAACGAACCTTTGCAACATGGTTTGCAACAAACTGCCGATATTCACCCGTTCCTTCGATCCAGTAGAGGGCAACAGTACTGTCCGACCAACAGTGTTGTTCGGTGACCTTGTCTTCTCCAATTGCTTTCGCAACATTTTTCACTAGATTCACCGCCATGTGCCCTGCAATAAGTTCTAGCCTTGGAATAGTAAGTCCTCTCTTCGCCAGACGTGATTTCGCCGCGATAAGCATTTGTGTCTCTCCCGAATATTGTTTGCTCACCCCGTAAACAGCAGCAGAAACTCCTTGACCACTTGCGTCTCCGAAAGCATGGAGGTGGATTTCTGTTATGGGTTCACGGTATGCAGCTATTGATCTTGGAACGGTCGCAGATAAGGGCGTTGATTGTTCCCATGACAACCATCATCTTCGTAGATTACCTTCGAGTTCTGCATCCCACGGTAACTTTGTATCACAGATCTCCCGATAGATCAATTTTCCTTGTAAGGTAATAAGAGATGCAAGCCCTAGTGGATCATAGGTCTTCGCGAGTCTACTTAATATTTCTCGTTTGGTTGGTGTCTTGCTCTCTTCGTTTGGAAACAGAACACTTAGTGTATCGCTTACTTTGTTCCACGGCAATCCGAGGATCTTGGATTCTTGTGGATTTACTCCCAGCTGTTGCTTCGCAGCTGTTTGGTCTTCGATTACTTCGGACTCATCGTCGTTGTCTTCAAGTGCACTTACGTTCGAAGCCCATTTATGGAGTTTGAAGGTTGCGTCTTCGAGAATGACGGTTGCTGCCTCTTTCCGAGCTTTCGCTTGTTCCACAGATTCCCCTCCACTTATGATGTCATCAACGTAAAGACACCGTTCTAGTTCTTCTATGTCATCAGGTTGTGCACGTTTCCATCGTTCTAGGTGCGAAGCTATGACTCCCCCAAGAAGAAATGGCGATGAGACGAGGCCAAACAGAACTCTAGTAAACCGAAGGATCTGTAACTCACCGTTCTTTGTTGTCCAGTGGAACCATAGTGCATCGCGTTCCGTTTCTCTGATGCGGATCTGAAGGAATGCTTTCGTGATGTCTCCCATTATAGCAACAGGAAAAGTTCGCTGTCGTACGAGGA
>CACRXK020003243.1:0-37389 GCA_902702795.2 Paramuricea clavata | reverse complement strand
ATACAAATAGATAGAATTTTTATTTACGGCGTCGGCTATTTACATGTTTTTAAACCATGGTGCAGAAACAAAGTAGGAGTCAAATCCTCCCTAAGTTACAACGGTATTAACCAATTAGCCTTTTCCCAATCGAGTAGGGTACTGGATCTAGTCCTGCAACAAAGGATTCCGATAACGAGTTAAACAAATATATTTTGTAGTGAAGTCCATTTTCAACCATTTTAGATTTGTTTTTTCTTCAAATTTGTAATTTTGTCCCTCCGAACAATCCATAGATGCATTGCAGGTCACGACTAGACCCAGTACTTTTCTCGTTTGGGAAAAGGCTAATAACAAGGCTTAAATACTGTATATATTGCGTTAAAAATGGCATTGAACGAATGTCATGTGTGTGTGTAGCCATATTGCTTGCAAGCATTCATAAGCAATTACAGACTGTAACGCACTGTAAGCAAAATACTCCCTGTGTAGTGATAATTTTGAGAGGTTTTTATATGATATATTGCTATCGCGACCGCAACCTCGCAAGCCAGGGTCTTTTACCTGCGCTCGGGCTCCGGCGAAGACCCTGGTTCCCTCTGGTCACGTGAACCCCCAGATTTTAGGGGTAATTCGAATTGCCGCCTCTTTGCCACTTAGGGAGGAGTTGTAGGGAGAATTCAAGAGCGAAAACGAAAACGTTTATAACTATGCCTATGGAAAATCAATCTCGTACCCAGAGCTGGCTCTGGGTATGAGATTGATGGAAAATACGGCCATTTACGCTCTGTATTCATCCATATTTTGGGTTTTGTCGGTTTTTGTGTTATCTTTTATGAAATATGTCACCGCCTGGCGCTTGAAAGCTTTTTACACCTACTTGATATAATTTGCATGGCTGGAGGTCTGTTTTACACCTTGAAGTGGAGCCATTATTTATCAACGCAAAGAAAATAAAGGTCGAATGCACACTTATACAAAGTCAAAGTACAGTATACAGTAGCTCTCAAGCTATGGCACAGCGAAAGGAAACTCCAAAGATTATTTACCCGAAATCCGCTTTGTTTTCGGAATGCAAGTGTCGCCTTTGTGGTAGTATATTATCGACAAGTAGTATTGCAACAACCTATTCTTAGAGCTAGCTGAATAGCGAAATAAAAACCTGCTTCGTATCGCAGAATTTGTGAATTGTGGAACTCGTGCGTGTGATGACGGATGATGGATTTTCTTATCTTCCTAAATTAACATTAAATTAAAAGAATGGGGGCCAAAAAAACACCCAAGACAGTGAAGCCAATCGAATGTGTAATATTAAAGTATACCGACTGGAGGAATATCAATCTGCAGAAATGATAAACAACTTCGACATAGCTGTAGGAATTGAGCCAAGAAGGCATCCTCTCACAAGCACAAATCTTCGGAGAAAATGTTATTTTATGTGATCTCTTGGAATTGAAACCATTTGCAATGAACAATACGGTATGTGATCACTTTCATGAAGGTTTCTTCACAGATATATCATCAGATACATTAGCAACATTATAAACAAATTGTCGCTGCATTTGATGACTATAGCTAAACGAACACAAAAGGAACATTCACCAAGCACGTATCAGTGGACAACACATCAGAAGATGAAGAGGAATTATGACTGTGAATACTGTATTCTGTAACACTTGCACGAATAAGCAACAATGAAATGTATGACTGTAGCACAGGCTACCAAGACTACCCTAGCTTGAAAGGATTAATAGATGCACAATTTGCACTTGTCCTATATTATAATGCAACTATTCCAATTAAGGTTAGTGTCACAGACAATAGTTAAATGTACAATTGAACGCTAAAAAAATCCTATTTTAACACATCAATAGCCTCACGGGAATACAAATTAAATTGCTATTCATAATATATTTGAGGTTTAAACTTATTGAAAACTATCATTATTCCCATTATTCATTTAGCACTCATATTATTGTACATCTGACTATTGTCTGTGACATCTTTAATTGAAATAGCTGTATGGGTACAGTATACTGTATAAATATGACATATATTCAATTTAGAATTTTGTTCTGGCACTGCTATATGGGTTTTTGTATACTGTCCATGAAGTAAATTGAGTTTATATATGCAAATAATGACATATATATGAGAGAGTGCAACTTGTGCCCACTTTAAAAAAACTGAGTTCAACAAAATTCACATTTGTGATTAATTGTGTATTCATTTGGTACAAAGTCAAGAATATTTCACAGGCCAAAAATATTTGTCTAATCAGGTAATAGCATTCCCTTTTCATATCGAAACTACACTCGACACATAAATATTGTCATTGTGTTTTGCATACACTACAGCATAAATTGGTCTGCAAATGTCCGCCAAGGCATCAATATCAGTGCTTGTATGTGAATGCCTTTTCGTAAAAGATATTCTTTCGCTCAGAATTTGCAACCAACTAAAAGCAATTATTCAAGCCAAGTAATTCTTTTTTGTGCATTCGGTGAAGTTTATATGCTGTAGCAGTCATGCAATAACGACTGGTACGTTATTAACACGCAATATACTACGTTTGGCATAAAGTGAACAAAATTGAGATAACAATATAATGGATTCAAAAGAAACGTTAGAATTAGTTTTGTCTTTTGGTCAATTTCAGCTACATCGCAATCAATCTCATTGTTGTGACATTTTAATCATTTAATGGCTGCTGAAAAACATTTATTGCTGATACTCTGAGTTTTATCGCACATAATTTTCGAGCTGGTTGTTTATCAAAGGCGCGTTCGCGATATACTGTAACGAGCAGCATTACTCATTTACACAAACGCCATGAGTTGGACATTCTCCTGACGCTCTTTTAGCGAAAAGCATCAAAGGCAAAAGCTGGTAAATCAGCGACTCGCCATATTACCGGTTGGAAAAATTGCCAGTATATACACACCAAAGGACAGCTTTTGCTTTTCGATCCAAGCAAATAACCTGCTTGGGCTTCAAAATAGTGTTTGCATACAAAATATTTATAATAGAAAACTGCAGACAAATAAGAAAAATAACACATTTTGAATGTTTTTGCATGGCAGTTGAAGTCACTTCTCATAGCCTTACAGTCACTCCTTGGCGGGCCTTGAAAACACAACATTAAACCGGAAGTTGTAAATTACAAGATATCACATTTCAACCACCCTCCCCTAGGACCTCTTGTTGCCCTAATTTTTAGGAGCTCACGTGACCAGAGGGAACCAGGGTCTTTGCCCCGTAGCGCCGTGCGGAAGTTAAAGACCCTGGCTTGCGAGGTTGTATTAGATCTAACCAGGAACAGCTGCGAAAGGTTCAACTATAGGTCCCTGGCGGTAATCGAGCCCGCGACCCTGCAATTCCGGTGCAGTGTTCTAACCAACTGAGCTACAGAATGTTGCTTTTTCACGCTTTTTTTCTGAAAATGGACATACGTTTTCTGAGAGTGTTTCATGACTTTATGATAGAATACTTTTTAAAAATGTTTGGAAGGTTAGGTAAATTGAACGACAGCCCTACACGTTGTTGACAGTATATGATTTTAAAACATTAAAAAACTTCGGCATATGTAAAATTGCTCTCCGGACTCATTGATTTGACTCTCAAAATGATGGATCGTTCAGAGTTATTTTATTACAAATATTTCAAAATATAAAATTTTTAAAAGTCCCAGGCAATTTTTGTTTGTTTCGATGGTTAGTGTACATGTACTGGATAGTCCAGTGGTCCACGTATATAAGCCTACTCGACAACCATTTGGAACTTTCGTCCCTCGATTATCCCGGCCGTGCTACTATAGGGAACCGGAGAGACAAAAACTGTTTTGCCGTTATTTTAATTCAAAATACTTCTGCCTCTGGCACAAGCTTTTCTTTGAGTTAAATTTTGGTCAGCAACATTTCATTCTCACATACCTGGGGTATATGCCCGTGCGGAATTAATGTTCCCTCACCACGTGCTGTCGCTCTACACCCTTTGCACATGCGATCGGAAACTAATATTATCTACCTTTTCAAACTGACATTATGTGCAAGGCCATAGAATCAAGAAATCCGGCGCTTAATTGCCTTTTCTGAGCAATATCTAATATGAAGAAAATTGACAGAACTGTCCAAATTCAAATATTATTTCATGAACTATTCAAATATCATTTCATGAATGTTCTATTTCTTGTGTTGTGCGAATTCCATATCTAACAAATATGTGAACATCTTCTTATTACAGGTTGTCTCATTTTAAGCTTGTGCTTCGTGAGGTTTGGATTAGCAGGTAAAAATATTTCTGGAGTACTTTAACCCATATTTTGAATATGATCACCCGTTTCTGAATGGGAGTGTTGGTAGCGAGTTAGATATAGTGTTTTTTACCTCAGTCTGCGACTCAGTCTTACGATATGCATGCAGCATCTGTTGCCTGATTATAGTTCCGCTTGAGTCACAAGTCAGATGAGTGCTTGCAGATTGCTTGTTTTTTAATACTAAATAACCAACTTTTCCTTCCATTAATCGTCCAGTATGTAATTAGCAATTAAACAACCGATACGGGTATGTCTACGAACGACAGACGTCAACTGACGAACTGGCGAAGGCGAGTTGTCTAACTGGTTCAGTATATGCATTCCTATCACTGATCTGAAATAAGACTGGATAACGCATCTATAGTATACAAAAGTGAAGCCGGAAGTCACCAGCCGCCACCCGATTCTGGGGCCCCACTTTTGTATGGATTTGTATTACAGACGGTAGTTTTTCGCGTTTTTTTTTGTCTTGGCTACGTTTCCGATCAGGCCAATTTTACAATCACAACGATAGAAGCACACAAGAAGAATTTTGAGTATTTTGGTTTTATAACGCCGCGAAACGGGATTTACAACTCTGAAGGAGTGGAGAGCCTCAGACTTTGTTTATCAACGCGAGCTCTTTTTGCTACTTTCATACAAAATCAACTCAAAAATATACAAGAATTACTGTTACTGGACGAATATTCTCAGGAAATTTGAAGAAATGAGGCAGCTGCATTGTGAAGATTGTGAACGAAAGCGTACTGAGGTTAGTTTTAAAATACCTTGAGGCTACTTCCATAATTATATGAATTAAAATAACATATTGAGTCTTTGTTTATAATTTGGGTTAAAAATATTTCATTGTCACTTGTCTTCCTACTTTAAAACATATAAAACTTCTCGACAAGTTGCCTAGGAATGCTTTTGACAAAATTGACATTTAAAACTGTTCCTTATTAAATTCGATCGTATAATTATAAAAGTAGCCTCAAGGTATTTTAAAACTAACCTCAGTACGCTTTCGTTCACAATGTAGCTGCTTCGCGTTTCTTCAAGTTTCCTGAGAATATTCGTCCAGTAAGTGACAGTATAATTTTTGTATATTTTAAGTTGATTTTGTATGAAAGTAGCAAACGAGTTCGCGTTGATAAACAAAGTCTAACCTCTGTACGCTTTTGTTCACAATGTAGCTGCTTCATTTCTTCAAATTTCCTGAGAATATTCGTCCAGTAACAGTAATTCTTGTATATTTTAAGTTGATTTTGTATTAAAGTGGCAAAACGAGCTCGCGTTTGATAAACAAAATCTGAGGCTTTCCACTCCTTCAGAGTTGTAAATCCCGTTTCACGGCGTTATAAAGCCATAATACTCCAAATTTTTTGCTCAAAATTCTTCTTGTATGCTTCTATCTTTGTGATTGTAAAATTGGCCCGATCGGAAACGTAGCCAAGGCAAAAAACGCGAAAAAGTACCGTCTGTAATACAAATCTATACAAAAGTGGGGCCCCAGAATCGGGTGGCGACCGGTGACTTCCGGCTTCACTTTTGTATACTACAGGGTGTCCCAAAAAAAAGTGACACTATAGAAATTATCCTATTGTTATAATTTGAATGCCCTAGCACTAAGTTGATCCCACAGGTGCATAAACTTCTGCTTCTGGAATTTAAAATAAAAAGCAAACCGTTTATTAGTGTAATCGTTTTGCTTGACTCAGGCGTTAAAATATTTGGACAAAGCGAAAACGTTTTAAAATGCCTAAATGAAAATACAAGTTCATTAAATTGCCAGGCGGGTAATCACGCGCGTCTAAGAGCGGCTTAAGAACAATGAGATAATTTCTATAGTGTCACTTTTTTGGGGACTCCCTGTATAGATGCGTTATCCAGTCTTATTTCAGATCAGTGATTCCTATACGGCTAGCCTGCAAACAGGCTCTCAAGCTGAATTGAGAGCCTGCATCGATGACTATAATGAATTTGAATATCTGCATTTCAAATTGTGACGCGAAATTCTCATTGGTCAGATGCTATAATTTATATGTTCCGCTGAGCTCTATATATGTCAACTGCTGAAGCACTATGCATAAAAAACACATTAACTGATCAAACTTGGTCTTGGCCATCTTATCTCAAAGAACGAAATGTTCTGTTTTGAGAAAACATTTGAACTTTTGCTTGAATATCTTATATTTCGAAAAACAGTATAAACTGTGAGGAGTAAATTTAGTTTGCACGGTCTAAATTTAGTTTGCACGAAAGTTGTAAACAACACCATATAAGAATAGACATTCCATACTTGGAAAAACGAACGTTACGGAGCAGATACTCAAATTCATTAGTCATCGATGTAGGCTCTCAATTCAGCTTGAGAGCCTGTTCGCAGGCTACTATACGGCATGTGCTAAAACCTGGACGATGGACAATGGACGATGGACAATGGATGATGTAGATTTTTATTTACATCCAAAACACTGAAACCCGCACAGGGCACACTTCCGCTCTTGTACTTTGTTGTCATTTATTGTATATTTCGTCGTGTATTAATAATACATACTATATTGCAATACTTGCAACAAAGAATGGCTTTTCCGTAAGATTTACTACTGTCTGCTCTGCATAAGTAGCGAGATTTAATTTTTATTACTAGTAACGCATAATTTGGTAGCCGCTAATGTAATACACAACAAAACATAGTAAATGATAACAAAATGACAACCTATTGCTTTATTATTAACTATCATTTAGTTTTGTTAATCATTGATAGGACGTATAATCCGCACTGATTGGAAGTAAATTTTACAACAGGCCGCGATAAAAGTGCAATGTTGAGAATTGTAACATTTACATTGATTACAGAGCATTGATTAGTATAGGTGATCGCATGGGGCCGAGTAAAATTAAGGTTTAATTTCACGCGTGTTTTCAAAGTTTCACAATCATAGAGAGCAAAATTTATTCGTTACTAATTTTAAAATTAGGTAAGGAAACTCAAATAAATCACCACAGCTAGAAAGAGCATACCAAAATTAGTAAAATTACAAAGTTTGGTTGCGACATGTTGTAAAATGAGGAAAGTATAGCCTTGCAAAGTTCGCAAATTTTGTATACTTTTGTATTACTTGCGTAAATTCCTACCACATTCCTACCACATTTAGGCCGAAAATGTCGCACGCAATACAAAAGTATACAAAATTTGCAAACTTTGCAAGGCTATATTTTCCACATTTTACAACATTTCGCAAAACCAAATTTTGTAATTTTACTAATTTTAGCATGCTCTTTCTAGCTGTGGTGATTTATTTGCATCTCCTTGCCTAGTTTTAAAATTAGTCTATAATGGGAATTGTCTAATGTGAACTTGTCAACTTCAACTTCTTAAACCTCGTATGTCTCCATGTCTTCGCCTTTTCGCCGATGCTGCCCTGCCGGCCAATTTCTTAAAGTTCTTAAATACTCCAACCAATAAATTTGTACTTTTTCTAGTGTTCAAGTTTTCACTAGAAGTTTTTAAATCTTCAATAACATCATTATCCGCGACGACAAAGCGAGAAGCCATTGTTTTCATTGCTATTTAAAACAAGAAACTTCCCGCGCTTGCATCTCAGCCAATCAGGTACAAGTAACTTTGCCCTGAATTAAGATTAAAATGCCCTCTTCATTAGCCAATCATATTTGAGTAATTTTGCCCTCTATATGATTCAGTAGAAGTAATCTTAAAGTGGCGCGATACAGTTTTCAAAAATTCAGGTGTTCAGCACTTTGACATGTCAAACTACGCATTTTCAGGATTTATTCAGCAGATATTGGGGTTTTTACATATTTTGGTAACTCTACTTTCAAATTATATTAATTTTAGTAACAGATAGTTCGCTGCTATAACGACATACGTGTACGAAATGCACTCCAAAATTATCTATCGCCTCGTATAGTTCGGAAAGAAGCATGGTGACCCCCAATTTTTTTTCGTGCATTATTTTACTTGGACGAAAAGCTAACATTTAGCAAAATATTAAAAATTTCTGTAATACCATTTTTTTGAAAAATGCGAAAATGTCATATAATTCTGTAAAAATTTTTTGGCATTACAGAATTCTTTTATTTTTTGTATAATGAAAGTTTTTAGCGGTGCAATACAGCATGCAAAATTTGAACATAGGTCACCAGACAAAATAAAGAAATATAGCGCATTGTTTTTCTAAAATGAAAAATTCTAATGACGTCAGCAATTCACATAAAACGCTTTAGTATAAATTTCCAGGAGACTATTGATTTTTCTGCATTCTGATTGGTCAAGATTCACTGTCTCTGAAGTGATAGTCACTGGTCAGTGACTATAGCTTTTTTTTCAAAATGGTTGCTCGTTTTGCCGTAGTAACAGAGGAGGAAATTGCCAAAATTAAAGAAGATAGCATTCCGAAAAAACCCAAACAAGCTACAAAATATGGTTTAAAAATATTTCAAGGTAAAATATTAAACTTTGCGTGCTTTTATTTGGAAAAAAAACTAGCTTAGTCGCAACGCGACACAGAGCCGTGTCTGAGAGTTAAATTTTGTAAACAAACTATTTATAGTGAAAATAAAGTTATTTGAAGTGAATTTTTATAAAGTTGTGTGGATTATTCTTTGTAAACACCTGGAAATTTATACTAAAACAATTAGTCGCCTCAGGCTCGGTGATTATACAAGCCTATATTCACTTCGCCTTCGCCATAGGCTTGTAATCACCTCGCCTTCGGCGACTGATTGTTAAATAGAACACGCTCAATGGCGTGATATGGCGGGAGCAACTGCTCACGTCAGGTCATTTTGGATGTTCTTTTCATTTTGTTAATCAGTTTCCACGACCTGCGCGTAAAAATGGTCACCCGGTTTTGAGTTCGCGATTCTTGAGCAGGGTTCTTGTGATAACTATATCGAGCCACCTTAAAGAACTGTCAATCATACGAGGCCGCGTTTATGGCTAACATTCCGTTAAACTTTATACTACGTTTCTAGTTTCTAGTATTGTGTTTACACTATAACGAAGTGGTTTTTCGTATAGCGTTCTAACTACGGACCACTATATTGGTACTCTGAATGCCAATCAATTTCGTTAAAAATTCACTACGTTTCATAGTATTGTGTTTATGCAGTATAACGGAGTGGTTTGCCGTAGCGAATAAACTACAGACCACTACGTTTGGCACTCCGGATGCAATTAAATCACTACGCTATGGTAATTTTACTATAGTGGTCATAGCCTAAACGCGGCCAGAGCCAGGCTGGTCCCGTAAACCGGGCTAGCTAGCTTTACCGGGCAGTTCTTATTTGTTTTACACGAGGCTAGCCTGGCAAGCGCTAAAAGAAATTCCCGCGCGGTTTTTGGCGGGAACGCGATATTTGTTTTAATTTTTAGTTTTATCGACGGAAACTGCTTCAGCAATTTTAATGATAAACAATAAATGATAGTTAATAATAAAGCAATATGTTATCTAGCCTGCGTGCATGCCCAAGGGAACTGATAGTGGGCCTGCAAGCAAGGCCCGGTATTTTGTAAAACGCCCCGTTTCATAACACGCCCCATTCACGTGTCAATTGTCAAAAAAGAACCAATGACAGCACCCAAATATAAACAAACACACTCGCATTAAAATGTTGCGGGGTTTTCTCTGCTTATATTCAGAACATAAACAATGTGTAAATGGCAGCGTTTTAACTCTAAAAAAGCAAGCAACGCAGTCAGTAATTGCCAAATTTGCAAGTGCTCATTTTCAACTAAAATCGCAACAGGCAAATTAGGACGAATTTCAACAGAAAACTAGTCTCAAACTTCAAATCGTGAGGGAAGTCGTGCGACCACATTAGCATTTATATTATGTGTGCTTCGCTGTCGCCATTGGCATTGTTATAAATAAATTGTCTCACTTATCAGATCGTGTGTGCAATTCTTGTTGGCGGCGGAAAGTACGAAATTTATTTCAATTATTTCATTTGGTAAAGAACTCTACAAAAGAAGAGAGCGTTCAGAGTCCAGATCGTTTCGTCTCAAACGGCAATTTAATATACCGTCTTCTGTTTCGCTCTCTCAGCGAAGCCTTGTAAATCGCAAAGTGTTTCGAATAGGCTTACATGCAACTGCATCTCAACATCAACCAAAAGATAATTTTCTTGAGGAACATATAACGTATCAAGTGTGTTTGAAATTAATGAAACTCAAATAAAGGTTACTATAGTTTACCCCAGTCGTAATGTTGCTATTCCAACACCTCACGACAAGCAATCCCCATTGGCATAACGGCAAAAACATCTCTTCCTTCAAGTAAACAATAAACCGTTTGTTCTTGTTCCATTTATAATCGAAAAAAGTGATCAATTTTCGAATTTTGAGCTTATCGAGAGCCTTTGTGATGAATCACAGACCTAATTATAGAATCCAACAGCAAACAGCCAATCAGAAAGCCGCGTTCATGGGCGAACGCGTAAAGAACAAAATACCGGGCCTTGCTTGCAGGCCCACTATCAGTTCCATTGGGCCTGCACGCGGGCTATATGTTATCATTTTGTTATCATAAACTATATTTTGTTTTGTATTACTTTAGGGGCTACCAAATTACGCGTTACCAACATAGGCCGTTTACTGTTAGCTCGAAAAGTGCCTAGAACACGATTTTCATTTCTCATGTCTTGGAACTGAAAATTGTTAAGGGAAGTAACACTTTCGAACACGCTGAGTTCAAATCTGAAAAGTTCCCGCTCCTTAGACCTGCAGTTTTCTCACAAACTGCAATTTTATCTTCACTAATTTCACGACAAATTTTTTCATTGTTCAACGACACGGATCGATGACGATAAACGATTATGTCACTCAAAAGGACCAATTTCTTTTAACCAGTCTTCCTTTTAACAAAAGACCGTTTTGTTCGAATCATTTTGAACTATGTAATATTATGCATGTTGGACGTAAACAACATATCTTGTCAACAACTTTGAGAAGGTACAGTTAACGCTTTCTAGAATCCTCAGTTCTGGCTCTATCTCTATTAAATTACAAGGATGTTAAGGTTAAATCTTTGGGCTATGTCTCTGGACTGAGAAATAATTCCTTACAGGCGATAAAAATGTTTTATACAACGATGTAATAACGGCAATGCCATGTATTGGGTCAGCATTTAAATTTTCAACACAGTTTCTGAGACGTACGTACGTACGTAATTCAAGAGGAAACTTATTATTGCATTTGAACTATTATATCAGTTGATATTAATTATTCTGTTCGATTAGCGAACATTATTGGAAAGAGGGCTTCCATATACGTTGAAATCTGAAAATAAACAGCTTATGCGCACATTTCTCCACTGCGTCGTAAGTTTATAGAGCAGATTTTATACTTTGGCACAGATCTTTGTCTTTGATGTGAACATTTATTCTTCTAGTTTAAGGTTATTTAAGAGTGATCGTGTTGTAAGTCTTCTACAGTACAAGCAACCCAACGACAATATTTCATTTTAGCGTTGTCTTTGCCGTTCTGTTGGCTTTGCGTTAGTTTTGTTTTAAATACCTTTATCGCGTTAAAAGAGTTATTTTTCAAGCCAGGGACATAGCCAAAAGACTTAAGCCTTGGGCAAACTAGGAAACATTTTTGCGGAAGCATTTGTGATCCTCGATGTTTCCTGAAATGTTTGCATTGTTGCCCACCCGTGGGAAACGTTGTTGCATGCGGAAACAAAATTTGCTTCCTGGAAAGCAAAAATGTTTCCTACAAATTTCAGAAACATTTGATGTTTCCCTATGTTTTTCAATGATGTTTCCTAGTGTTTACCCACTCTGGGAAACACGGCGAAACATTGGCAGAAAACAATGTTGCCGCAACAATGTTTCCTAGTTTGCCCAGGGCTTTAGCATTAACGTCTTGCGATTTTAGAGAAATATCTCTTGAACTGAGGATTTTAGAAAACGTTATCTGTATCTTCTCAAAGTTGTGGACAAAATATGTTGTTTACGCCCAACATGCATAATATTACATAACTCAAAATGATTCGAGCAAGGCGGTCTTTCGTTAAAAGGAAGACTGGTTTAATAAAAATTAGTCCTTTTGAGTGACATAATCGTGTGTCGTCATCGATCTGTGTCGTTGAACAATGAAAAAATTTGTTGTGAAATTAGTGAAGATAAAATTGCAGTTTGTGAGAAAACTGCAGGATTAAGAAGGGAACTTTTCAGATTTGAACTCAACGTGTTCGAAAGTGTTAGTTCCTGTAAAAAATTTTCAGTTCCAAGACATGGGAAATAAAAGTGAACGATATCGGGACACAGCAAACGGCCTGATAATAAAAGTTTAATGTTGCTACTTATGCAGTGAATCGTACGGAAAAGCCAGCCTAGTCCCAGGCTCTCTCTCTCTATTCGCTGCATGGATATATTTAAATAAGTCTGAAAAGTTTTATGCCTGTGTATAGGTCCCAGTCTCGTACTACATCCACTTTTTTCTCGCGCTTGCTTCAGAACGACTGGGATAGGCTGTAGCAGTTGTGTGGTGCAAAAATATCTATTTTTAACTGTGGCAATACCGCGTACAACCTTCCCTGTTAAAAGACTTGAACTAGTACAATAACTGTATATAACATGAAGTTCCTGAATAAAATGGCGGAAATTTTAATAAAAAATGTTGATGTTTGATCGTAAAATCAAAAAAACTGCAGGTTTGTATGCGTGACAACAAGTGAATTCTTACTCAGCGTGTAAAAATCTATAAATTTTTGCAAATTAAAATTAGTGCCCGATCGCGACCGACGGCAGCGATCACAGAATACGGCCTTTATATACTTTTTGCAAAACCCCGGAGAAAACGTTTTTTAAAAATATCTACAGCTGGTGAGCTTTGAAAATATTTAAAACAGGCTGTATTACATGCAGTCATAACATGAAAGAAAAGTACAAACGAAGTTTTATAATTATAAGAGGACGAGAGCAGACTTAAAAGTCCAGAATTTAACTTGTAACTAAATGGGATAGACTTAATAAATAGAAGAAACAAACGAATCAATGATTGGTTGCAAGATCATTACTTTGAACGGTCGAAAGGATTTCATATACTTCATGTATTACAACAATATACTGTATAGCAGCTTGATTTTATAAAAGGTTAACTGCTCAATCCCTCGGTAATTCTCTAAGAAAAAATAAGCGAGATATTCTGCTTTTCCTAGCTACTTGTCGCTCGATTTCAACTCTCCGACTTCCCAGTGGGAACATAAAAGGTCCGGGATATCCTGGCAGATACCCAAATAACACCGCGTACTGTTGGCGTATTTATGTTCCACGGTATTATGTGGTTAAACTGAACATCAATTATCTCAACATGGAGGCCTGTTCCGGGTGCACGTGTGATTCCGTGGAAGTATTTGATGGTCCCTCCGAACGTTCAAAGAGTCTTGGAAAATATTGCGCTAGAAGTTGGCGGGTAACGTCTTCTGGACAGTATCTTTTTGTGAAGTTTACGTCTGATTCCGAAGTAACAGGAGATGCCTTCTCAGCGTCCTATTACAAAGCCGTTAGAGGTAAGGGCAAAGTTACTGAGTTTCAGGCTTCCAAAACTGGCAGTATAGAAACAAAATGCCTTTCCCTTGGTGGGCGATGATAAGTGATGATGGCTGAATATAAACTTCCTACAAAAATATGCAGGCACCAACCGCTTGGTAAATGGCCAACACTGGACGCAGGCTAGGGTTGCGTGTCAACTCAAATATTTCCACAACACGAATATTTTTAATTTTTAAATGGCAAAATCGCAAAAATTGGTGAAAGTTCAGTACTTTTAACTATATAACAACGAATTCCCGAAATTTATACTTTAGGTATGTCATTTTGCATTTTTGGAATTTTGATTTTATCGGCAAAATTTAAGCTGTAACCTCAGATAATTGAGTAATTTCTTTTTGGTGTTGAAATTTATTTTCTTCCCGTCACATTTTAAGCTTTTTAAATTAAAGTAAACAGGGCAATTTTGGAAACTTACAGCTACATAGTTGAAAAGGAAGCGGTGCGTTGTTTTATGGGGAAATGAATTTATAAACAACAAAATTAAAAAACATTTAAAGAAAACTTGCCCTATATATTTCAAGATTTCTCGTGGTTGGCCACTGATAAAACGTGAAACAAAGCTACGCGCCCGCAATTATTGATGAGCTTTAAGGTCCAGACACACCGGGCGCGATTCGGTAACGCGGCGCGATTTTTTTGTTTTTGAAAGTTAATAAAACAGTCAATGAGAGCAAATTTTGAAAGATATGTAGACCAAATAACTCAAAATATTATAGCGCTTCTAAATATTTGAAAAATTTAACCTAGGATCAAACTTATCGGTCAGTGAAAATCGCGGAAAAATCGAGTCGCGTTGTCGAATCGCGTCCGGTGTGTCTGGACCTTTAGACTTCGCTAATGCTTTCGTTTCCTTTCCCCGGGCGTAATTGTTCCTTTCCCTGGGCGAGTCGAATTAGTATACGGGGATTATTTATCAATCGTTCAACGGTATGCTACAGAGCACCAGATAGTTTAGAGAACAGCGAGGGTCGAGAACTGTTACTTGATAAGTGATTCTCTGTTTGGAAATACAGTATGTAATTGCTAGCGCATGCAGCGAGTAAGCAATCCAACTGCAGTTCCAATCAATGAACAAAATTTAGATAATACTTCGGTTTTCAACCATTTCTCCTGATTATAATACCTCGCGGGCCCGTTTGACAGATGAAAAGCAACATGATTGGCTAATTGCTTATGAATTCCTGATGAATTCAGAACGGTTCATTCCAAAATTTTAAAATAAAAAAAAAATTATAATAGAATGTAAAACTTCAAAAGGAGATACAGGACATTAATTACCAAAGTTCAAAGGTCCCAGTGCGTCATGCATGAACAAGCGAACCTTATTAACGCACGCGGGCTTTGAAATCTATATTGTAAATCCGAAGTTGGATATCTGAACTTACTTCTCAAACGTTGTATAATTATATATAAATTCAAAGTACCATTAATTTGAATGTCAAAATGTATTAATTGGTGTACGTTGTTCTCTGGTTTTAATTGAAAAAACTAGTATTTCACTACTTTTTTAAAGGATTTCTTTTTTTTTTCATGTTGATAGGTAGTGATTCAGGCAGCGGCAACAACAACAACAACAACTACAACAACGTCAATAGCAACAACAACAGCGGTGCAGGCCTTTGTAAGTTTCAAGTGTCATCCTATATACAGCCAATCTCGTACCCAGAGCAATGCCTGTGGGCGGGCTAGGAAGGCATTGGCTCTGGGGAAATTGACAACCGAAACCCCTAAATTTATGGGTTCCGGTTCTTTGTCGGCATGCACGATTGATAAACGTTAAACCAATCACAGCACAGGAAAAATTCAATTTCCCCAGAGCCAATGCCATCCTAGCCCGCGCACAGGCATTGCTCTGGGTACGAGATTGATATACAGCATACAGTTAGCAATATTCCACTTTAAAGGGCGAAGCCATGTGATCTGAGCACTCCCCCCCCCCCTAGATTCCATCAGGACCTGTTTTGTAATTCTTTCAAAACTATAATGAGAAATTGTTGGGACCTTAACCGACATGGTCATGCTTTAACTGTGATATAAAATATACCCAATCTGTGGGTTTCAAATTGTCCTCAAACGTGTCTAACATGCACGAAATAGCGTGTCGCAGACCCTTTTGTGCAATGTATTGGTCGTATAGACCTCTTCCGCCCCCTTTCTGTTAATGATGACTAAGCCCTCAACCACTTTCACAAACAGTGAACCTAGTATTAGGCCGTTTGCTGTGGCCTTGAAAAGTGCCTAGAAAACGATTTCCGTAGTGCATGTCTTGGAACTGAAATATTTTTACGGGAACTAACACTGTCGAACACGCTGAGTTCAAATCCGAAAAGTTCCCGCTCCGTAGACCTTGCGTTTTCTCGCAAACTGCTATTTTATTTTCTCTAATTTCACGACTAACTTTTTCTTTGTTCAACGACACGAATGGCGATGAGACACGAATGCATAACTCAAAGTGACTAATTCCTATGACCCAGTCTCTACATTTAGCAAAAGACCGTTTTGCTTGGATCATTTTGAGTTATGCAATTTTAAGCGCGTTGGACGTAAACAACAAATCTTGTCTACAACTTTGGGAAGGTGCCGGTATCGCTTTCTAAAATTCTCAGTTTTGGCTCTATCCCTTGCAAAAATAAAGTATAGTTTTTCACCAAAAACTATAGTTTTTTTGAGAAAAACTATAGTTTTTGGTGGAAAACTATAGTTTTTGGTAGAATACTATAGTTTCCAAAAAAAACTATAGTTAACTTCAAAATAACTATAGTTTTTTCCAATAAACTATAGTTTTATAACCCAAGGGAACTATAGTTTTTTGAAAACTATAGTTGAGTTTAGACAACTATAGTTTTTACCACTAGCATATATTTTAGTTTCATAACTAAAGCACTATAGTTTTATGAAAACTATAGTTCTTTACCAATACACTATAATTTTTATCAAAACTATAGTTCTTTACCAATACACTATAGTTTAAAGCCGGTTTTCCACTAGGCGGAATTTTGCGCGCGGAGCGGAATCTTTCTTTTTCTTTTCTGATTAGTCCCACCCGAGAAATCACAAGACAAAGAAAAATTCCGCTCCGCGCGCAAAATTCCGCCTAGTGGATAACAGGCTTTATGAAAACTATAGTTCTTTACCAATACACTATAGTTTTATGAAAACCATAGTTTTTACCAATACACCATTGTTCTATGAAAACTATAGTTTTGTAGCTATAGTTTTTTAAAAATACACTTTAGTTTCTATAACTATAAAGCAGTGCCTGTGGCCCTGTGCCCAAGCCAGCCCGACAATTTGCTCATGCCATGCAAATTTCAAATAAATATCATATATTCATTTCTTTAGAAATTTATTGTTTTCACAGAAATATTTATGTAGCATGAACAAATTGTCGGGCTGACTTCACCACTATATTCTATAGAGGATCATACATAATCCAGTTACCTCACTGTAAAAACTGATTGGTTGAAACAACCACTTTTTTTTACTTTTAATTAATATTAATTGGTCAAAATATTATATTTATTTAACTGGTCAAAATTTCAAAGTCTGAGTTAATTTTAAATTCTGCATGAGTTCATGGAAACTATATTTACCAAAGTTTATAGGAGAGAAACAAATTAGGGAGGAAGGAAATTTACTTGACTTTTCTCTGACTATAATGAAAAATGTCCGTGTAAACTTTCCCAAAATTGTTGTTAATGGGGGTTGGGTGGGGTGGGGTGGGGGTGGGAAGAGGGGTCGACGAAAAAACATTTCCTATTATGTTAAAATTCCTCATTACTTTTACATAATTATTTTATTTTCAACTACAATATTGCATATGCCTTCTTTTTAAAGTTATTTCCCCCCAATTTTGCCCTACTTACGTTTATAATTTGGAACGAATTAATTAAATTCTCACGATGAGCGCGGTTTGACAGCCTGGTGCCTAATTTTCCTACAACATGCGCAAAGCTTCCTGGGATAGCGTCATTCGATCAGACCGCCATATGTTTGAAATTTTCATTCAGTAAATTTTATCGGAGTGAAATATTGATATTTTAAATGAAAATAACGTATTTTAACGAAGATGGAATATCAGCAATGACTGAGTAACATACAGGTAAGAATATTGTTATGTTTTCTATATAATAGAGCAATTTTGAAACGAAATATTTACCATCATTCATGAATTTTGAGTATGTGATCTGGCTTAAATATATTTGAATTTGCCGCGATAATATTTGCATTATTACAATAACATTTGACACAGTTGTAATGCCAAATAGTATAGCTGTGTACAAGACAGATTGTATTAATTTAAACAGTGAACCTTGTATAGAATAATGTAGCTTAATTGGCATCTACTCAATCCTCATATGCCTACATAGGCATGCCTCACCTAAACATGATTTGAGAGAATTTATTGACATATATCAACTGCTATTTTCATACGTTTCTAATATTTATTCATATATATAACAGTGGTGTAACTTTACTATTTTTACCACTTGCCAGCTCTCACTCTCAGGGCAAGTTGAACAGGAAAATTAGTTGCCTTGAATATAAAAATTCACTTGCCATTGGACAATGGCCACTGGGATACCCAGGTGGAGGATATAAATTAAGGGGACAACATGTTGATTTGTCAATATGTCTTATACTGCCTCAGATCCTAGCTTTGGCCCACAAAAAAACAAAATTTGAATCAAGTACATGCTGACATGCACTATAAAAAGTTTATCTGACAATAAAAACATGCCTGGCAGCTTTTTGTGGCATGGCAACTAGCTCAATCGGAGAAGCAAGATAAAATGTTTACTTGCCCGTCATGATATTTATTTGCAAGCCCCGGGGAAGTGTTAAGTGAAACAATATGATGTGTTGTGTGGTAACTTGATTCATGGATGTGCACTGGAGACAGTTAAAGTCCTTAGTTTGCTTGTTCAAACTTATGAGTATATTTAGTTACACCACCTGCATGATCTGTTTAATAATTGTAGGATCTAGCCCGAAAAGTAGGGCCTAATCGCCTGCGAGCAGACAGGACATCAGGTGACAATAACACATGTTTTTATATTTTTTGATCGTTCGGATCGAAGGGCAAAAGTCAGGTACATTTGCATGTTTTTTGCCCTGTTTTCTATGTATTTGTAAAGTAATTTGTTTGTTGTAGCGTAGTTTATAATGTATTTGTATTGTTTCTATAGAAACCACCTTAAAGCGATCTTTTGTGCAAATTATATTGATTTATGAATTATGGATTAAATTTATACGGTGCGTTTCGGATAACCCCTTCAAGAACAACAATAATATAATGTAACAACTTTGGGCTACATTTTATATATTTTACAGACACCTCGGCAAGGGTGTTGAGCATGTTTTTTTTTAATTAATTATACCCATGAGCCAATTTTCAGCAGTTTGTTAAATATTATCTTCTCTAATGCCGGACAATTTTATTTGTCAAGGGAAGTGTCTAGCTAGACTCTGCCCATGTTTCATGTTGACATATTTAGATGCAATTTTCCCTAACACTACCTACTTAACTATTTTGATATTTAACATTCATGTATGTCTCGCACGAGACAATTTTACTAATCGACTGTGGACTGCTTGCCCAAGTATCACCTATTTGTACCTAAGGAGTAATTATACAAGATATGTCAAACTGGATAGTTATATCCAGCAATAGGGGTTAAAAGTCAAGTCAATATTCTCTTGCCTTTTATATCAATACAATATATTTTCCCACAACACCGCACTATATGTGCATCAAAGTAGGATTTACATCAATGTTGGAATTGATTACATTATATTAGCCAAGTGAACATTATTTTGTGTGACCCCCTTTTGATTTTAAAATAGGTTTAACTCTTCCTGACTTAGATTCAACAAGTGTTCTAGTACTGTTGGCTTAATCTTATTCCAGAATTGATTAATTTAACCCATTAAGCGCCAGCGCTCTCCTCTCGACAAGTAAAATCGTCTGGCATTAGACAGAGTAAAATACTAAAGTAGGGTTCATCAGGGTCCAATGCGACTCAGTGGGTTAACTAGACACATGGGCGGATAGGCCAGTTAACCCATTGAGCGCCAGCGCTCTCCCTTCGACGAGTAAAATCATCTGGCGTTTAAGACAGAGTAAACTACTAAAGTAGGGTACGTCAGGGTGCAATGCGACTCAGTGGGTTAATAAAGACATCCCACAGGTTGTCTTTACTGTGGAGATCATGTTTCAGTTTCTCTCATTGCAAATGATCCCATAAATTCTCAATAGGATTTAGGTCCTGAGATTAGGGGTGCACCAGAACCAATTTCTTAAATTCTTGCCGGAACTGGAAAAAAGTTCTGGCTGGAACCAGAACTGATTTATTAAGCCATATATAGTCATACGTTACTATTAAGATAACAGAGTTCCTGTTCAGGTCATGCTTTTTTATTAGTTCCGGCCGGAACAGGTCAACTTTGAAAAATCGGGCTTCCGGCCGGAACTGAGTTCCGGTGGACCCCAACCTGAGATTGAGGCGGAAAATCCATAACAACCAGATCACACTTCTCTTGCTTCCTTCTTATTCAAGTTTTACACATGTGAAAATCTCCTCCCACTCAACCTAAAACCTTCGTATGGTATGGTTTGTCTTTAAATGATGGAGTGACATTTTTGTTTCATAAAAATTATTTAATAATTAGAGAGCAAAAGAAAAGTAATCTAATTAGCACCAACCAATCAAATGACAGATTAAAAAATCTGTTGTCCCATAGACCAATCAGATTTCCAACCGAAATACGGTTGTACGGCATGGACTTTTGTTAATTAAGGTTTGTATCAGGCATGTTTATTTATTTATAGGCCTGATCGCAGGTTAGACCTCTTAATTACCCCAAATTTGTCCATTGTTTTCCAGATCGTGTAATGGATGTTAACAATACAACAATATGAGCTGTCCTGTTTACAAAGAAGACATTATAAAAGCAATAAAATTCAAGCTGGATAACAAAGAGCAGGGAAGGAAGAGCAATAAATTGAACAAGAAACTGAGATTAGTTGACATACATTGTTTTTTTATGGTTACTAATTGAAAAAACTGATTATATTTAGTATTATTTGTTCATTTATTTAATATATAGTTTATTAAGTTCTTTGTATGATTGCATGGCGATAAAATATATAACACCTTTTGTTTGTGGAAACACCACGTAAGTTTATTACTGCAAAGCTTTCGATCCTTAAGTCCGGATCGAAAGATCGAAAAAAGATCAAAAGCTTTGCAGTAACAAATTTACGTGGTGTTTCCACAAACAAAAAGTGTTATATATAGTTTATTATTATGCAAATAGCTTATTATATTTATTATATTAATAAAAAATGTTAACAGATCAACAGATTTCATGTGCGAGGTGGTGATTTGTTGCATGCATGCATGGTATGCTAAAGTATTTCTTTAAGAAACTATAGTTTTTCAACTGAAATACAGTAGTATAGTTTTTTCCAACTATTGTCGGAAACTGTCGTAATTTAGAATTAGTATTTATGTTTACGCGTGGGACGCGCGAGTCCAAACTTTAAACACTTCGGAAAGTTCCGGATTATACCTGTGGTTGTTGTTTTTTCCAGGAGAGAACTTAAAAACATGTGGCTGTGAAACTGTGAAACTTGTGATTTTGTAATAGATATTATACTGTGTTTTGTTGTGATTTATTTTGGGCGATACTTGGAGGCAATCCCCAACATACTGGCACCTACCGACGCGATTTGAGCTGTGTTTTGGTACAATCCAAAGCATTTATATCGAGATTTTGTGATTTGTGACGAGCGTGACCGTGAAATATTATATCGAATATGTCTAAGATTGTTGACAAAAAGCTACTGGAATTAACTGGGAAAATAAAAGCATTGAACTTTGCGATCAAAAAGTCTGACGAAGTTATTGATTCTACTAAAACCGAGGTTTTAACGCGACAAATTAGTTCAATAACGAACCGAATTCAAGCAATATATGCCTTAAAGGAGGAAATATAGGAGATCAAATTTACCGACAACGATTCTGAGGAAAATATACGAAACTGGGCTGAGGAAGTCGAGTCGAGAATTAGCGAAGCAGATAACAAAGTAAGTGAAATACGAGAGCGTTTGAATGAGATTAAAGAAACAGAGAGAGCAGCAGCCGAAGAAACCGAACGCGTTGCCATAGATATCAAAAGACAAAAACAACTTGAATTCGAGAAACAAAAGTTCGAGCTAGAACAAGCAGCGAAGGATGAAGAACGAAAGCGGGAATTGAAGCACAAAACTGAACTGTTAAATAAACAATTGGAATATCAGAAATCAATCGAGACATCAGCGAAAGAACAAGAAAAATCAACGTCTATTAAATTACCCAAATTACCCGTGACAAAATTTAATGGAAATTTTGAAAATTGGCTCCCGTTTTGGAATACATTCGAGGCAGAAATCGATAAATCTGACGTGCCTTCCGTGACCAAATTTGCGTTTTTGAAAGAATGGTTAGAGCCGAAAGTTAGAGCAGAAATAGAAGGATTACCTTTTACCTCAGAAGGATATCAAAGAGCGAAAAACATACTTAAAAGTGAATATGGGAAAACAAGCGAGATAGTGAACTCTCACGTTCAAAACATAATGGGATTACCTGTTATTACAGACTCTAATCCTGCCAAAGTGAATGATTTTTACAAAAGCCTGTTATACAACACGCAAGCGCTGGAAACTCTGGGCAAGTTGGACAAAGTAAGCGGTATAACAAGGAGTGTACTGGAGAAACTCAAAGGAGTTAAAGTAGATCTGGTGAGAGGAAATGAGGGCTGGCAAGATTGGGACCTTACACGCCTTATCGTGGAGGTAAAGAAATGGAGAGACATTAATCCAGTTGATGAAAGCGGGAATACCAAGAAACAACGTTCTATTATGCAAAGGACGGTGATCGTCGTAAACGAGCATGCGTTTATTGTGATGCTGAAACCCACAACTCGAAGGATTGCCTGACTGTAACTGACATCGATCAACGAAAGAAACTACTGGCAGAAAAGAAACTTTGCTTTAATTGTACCGGAACTAAACATCGAGCAGCAGACTGCAAGAGTGTTCACAAATGTTCGAAATGTAATATGAAGCATCACTCATCAATATGTACAAAGAAGGATCAGCTTTTAACCGCGAGTGGATCGAATGGGGGTCCGTTAGTGTATCCAGTTGTTGTAGTAAGTGTCGAGGGTATAAAGTGTCGTGCGCTGTTAGATACCGGTTCAGGGAATTCGTACGCTTCAGCTGCCTTGTTGGATTTGCTGTCGAAACGAACTCGTAAAAAGGAAGTGAGACGTGTTGAGATGATGCTTGGCTCAATAACGAAGGAAATGGAACTGTCAACTGTGTGTGTGGAGGCAGTGAATGGAGAATTTGCAATGGATGTGAGTGTTACGAAAGTCGACAAAGGAGAACTGCTATATGTGGACAACCCAAACTATACAACACTGATAAATTCCTATCAACATCTCGATGGTGTGCAAATGGACGACAAAGACCAGAAACCAAAGCTACCTGTACATTTAATTCTGGGAGCAGGTGATTACATGCGTATCAAAACCAACGAAAAACCTCGGGTTGGTAAGATAGGTGAGCCGGTCGCCGAAAGAACCAAGTTTGGCTGGACCATATTAGCTCAGGGCAAGGAGCTTGACTACTCTGCTATGTTTCTCACGCAGACGAGCCAATGCGACTATGAAGAACTGTGTCGGATGGACGTTCTTGGACTAGCAGACAACCCAGAACATGATCAACACGAAGTGTATGCCGAGTTTCGGGAACAGCTCACAAGAAATGAAGAAGGGTGGTATGAAACGGGCCTTCCGTGGAAGGGCAATCACCCACAGTTAAGATAAGATAAGATAAGAGACTTTATTTATAGAGGATGACACTTGACAGTACGAATACTGATAACTCCGTGGTCCTCTGGTAACATTCTTACAGTATTTCTAAGTCTAAGGATATTAAAATATATATACATGAAGTGAAAAATCATCATAATAACTACAAATTAAAATTAATTGTTTTAAGTACTTTAAAATTAGGAAAGTTTTTGAGCATCTAAAAAGTCCTTGTATAGTCTGTGTTTAAAACTGTATAGGCTTGCAGAATTCCTGATTTTTACATTAATAGTATTCCAGTCTTTGATAGCCCTCACTGCGAATGTTTTTCCACCTTCCGTTATTCGATTATATCGGGGGCATATCATGTTAATCTTGGAAAAACGTGTTTCTCGATTGTGGATGTCAGAATTTCTCACCAGCATAGAATTAATATATATAGGACAGTTGTATGAGTCTTTTACACGTTTGTAAACTATACTACTTCTTCTAATAAATAGTTCATCAGTGAAAGGAATCCAATTTAACCCATTGAAGAGAGTTTTCGAAGGCGTTGTCTTTTCCACGCTTAAAATAATCCTTGCTGCCCTCTTTTGTAGTTTCAGTATTCTGTCAAGATTCTCTTTACTGCAACATGACCATACAGCACTTCCATACATAAGCTTCGGTTTAATGATCCCATTATAATAAATTTCTCTTTGTTGTTTTTTTAAATATGGACTGATGTGCTTCAGCAGACCGAGTCGTTTTGAGATCTGTTTACATAGACTGTCTATATGATCTTCATATGCTAAATCTTGATCTACTATAACACCAAGGAGTTTTTGACTTTCTACTTGGGATACTGTCGTACTTCCTAAAGCAAGATCCATTTGAAGATGTTCGTCTGGTATTTTCTTCCTTAAACGCTTTCCGGTAACAAGCATAGATTTGGTCTTTTCCGTATTGATGACCATTTTGTTGTTAATGGACCAATTACATATACTATCAAGGTCTTTTTTCAAATCTTGAACCATGGAAGGGATTCCGAACAACTACAATGGAAGTCTACGACGACTCGCCAACCTGCAGCGCAAGCTACAACAGAACGGTTTAACAGATAGCTACTCCAAGATCATTGACACCCAAAAGGCAGAAGGCATTGTGGAAGTTGCCAGTCAAGACCCCCAAGGAGTAGAGTTCTACATCCCCCACAAACCCGTGATAAGAGAAAGCGCTGAGTCAACAAAGGTGAAAATCGTCTACGACGCCTCAACCAAAGCCAACAGCGGAGCCCCTAGTCTAAACCAATGTTTGAATCCAGGCCCCCCACTGCAGAATGACCTTTGGAAGGTCTTGGTGAGAATGAGATTCCTCCCTGTAGCATTGTGCGGAGATATTAAACAAGCGTTCTTGCAAGTTCGGATATGAGAAACGGACAGGGACCCACTCCGGTTTCACTGTAGTCCAGATGCGAGTCGCGAAGTCGAGACCTTAAGATTTACAAAAGCTTTGTTCGGGCTGACATCGTCACCATTTCTCCTCGAGGGAGTGATTGAACATCATCTGAAGTGTTGGGAAAGTAGGAAACCGGACGTAGTAGTTGAATTGCAAAAGAGCCTATATGTGGACGACTTAGTGTAGCGGGAAGACAACAGTAGAGCAAGCACAGACAATGAAAGACGACGCGATAGAGATATTCAACGATGCTACATTCACGCTTCACAAGTGGCATTCGAACAGACGAGAGTTGGAAGAAACGACGAGCGACAATGAAGAGAAAACATTTGCGAAGCAACAACTTGGAACACCCAGTGAAGGAGAAGCTAGCATTCTGGGACTAGCTTGGTCAAAAGATAAAGATGAGTTAAAAGTCGTTGTTCCCTTGGGGGAAGTTACTACAACCAAGCGTGGAATTTTCAGTAAACTGGCTCGAATATATGATCCCCTCGGACTGTTATCACCAAGAACTTTACAAGGGAAGATAATTTATCGTGAAGTGTGTGAGAAGAAGATATCGTGGGATGCTCCGTTATCTGCTGAGCAAAAGAATGATTGGCTCAAATGGGAGAAGCAACTGCCAAACCACATAGCTGTGCCACGTTCAATACCCACCTTCCAGGAGGACATCGAGTCAATTGTATTGCATGCCTTTGGTGACGCAAGTGGCAAGGGTGTAGCAGCCGTTGTTTATGCTGTGGTTAACCAACCCTCTGGTACAACGCAAGGTCTAGTAGCAGCGAAGGCGAGATTGGCGAAACACGGGTTGACAATACCCAGGCTAGAGTTGGTCTCTGCACACATGGCATCCAACCTCGTAGACAACGTGCGACAAACCCTGGATGGATTTCCTGTGCAAGAAACGTATGGTTGGCTCGACAGTACAGTGGCGCTACACTGGATAAAGGGCGGGGGAGAGCATAAACAGTTCGTAGCCAATAGAATTCAAAAGATCCAGTCAAAACCTAACATACAGTTGCGCTATGTTCTGACCGATTGCAATCCTGCTGATGTGGGAAGCAGAGGTGGCCAAGTGAAAGACAACCAACTGTGGTTAAATGGACCAGATTGGCTTAAAGATAATCGTATGTGGCCGGAAAATATCGTAACCTGTGCAACCAAAGAAAGCGAAGATGATCAAAACCGTGCTGGGATTGACCCAAGATAACTCGGACTGTTTTGACCACATCCTTGAGAAGTTTGCATTACGAAAAGCCATGAGAATATGCGCGTGGATTACGAGGTTCATAACAAACCTGAGAAAACCCAATAGTAGAACTTTGGGACCACTAACGACTGATGAGCTCGAGCAGCAACATGTATTTTGGGAAAAGAAAGTACAACAGAGCTGTGGTAGCGAAGACGATAAGCTTCGACTCAATTTACAAGAGAACCCTCAAGGTATCCTGTAGTGCAGGGGACGCATTCAAGGTCATTATCCAGTTTATCTGTCAGACAAGCACATCTTTACGTCCAAGTTGGTGGAAGATGCCCATCTATGCACCCTTCATGGGGGAGTGGGGATGACCATGGCCCTAATTCGAGAACAGTACTGGGTCCCACGACTTAGACAACTTACACGCAAAGTAATCAAGAAGTGTTACGGCTGTCGTAGATTCCAAGCGAAAGCAGTGCTACAACCACCACCTGGTATGCTGCCACCAGATAGAACTGAAGGGAGTCGTCCCTTTGAAACAATTGGCGTGGACTTTGAAGGAAAGAAGGAAAGGCATACATACTACTCTATGCCTGTAGCCTCACGCGAGCGCTATATCTCGAGTTGATGCCCTGCTTAGACACAGGAAAGTTTATCGAGAGTTTTAAGAAATTCATCGCAAGGAAAGGGAGACCAAGCAAAGTCTACTCTGACAATGCAAAAACGTTTGTTTCAGCAGCAAACTGGTTACGAACAGCTCAAAACGATGAAAAGTTAACGAATTCCTCAGCAAGAATCGAATTAGATGGCAGTTCAACCTGAGTCGCGCCCCATGGTGGGGTGGCCAGTTCGAGCGCTTAATCGGATTGGTAAAAAGAGCTCTACATAAAACAATTGGCAAAAGGTCGCTGAGTTGGGACGAGCTGAAGGAGGTCCTCGTAGACATCGAAGTAGCATTGAATACAAGACCACTCAGCTACATGGAAGATGATGTACAGCTACCAACGCTAACGCCTAACTCCATGATGTTCATTGGTTCTACATTCGCGCCAGAGCTGGAAGCACATCACATACAAGAAAAGGATCTATGCAAGCGTGCAAGGTATTTGTTAAAGTGCAAGCAAGCAATGTGGCGGAGATGGTCAACGGAATATCTGCGCGGTCTACGTGAGCGGCATAACCAAAATCACAAGAAGACGTCGTTCACGGTGAAAAAGGGTGACGTGGTTATTATACAATCGGATGAACGAAGTCGTGGAAAGTGGCCTCTCGGTGTTGTCGACGAGCTGTACAAAGGACGTGATGGTGTTGTTCGTGCGGTGAAACTTCGTGCAGGAAAAACCTACCTTGAACGAGCAGTGAACCACCTGTATCCACTCGAGTTATCCTGTGACCGTACAGAAACAAAGGAACCTATCAACTTAAACCCGGAAGCGGCGTCGTTCCGACCAAGACGAGATGCTGCAGTGGCAGCTCAACAACGCATTAAAGAGGTAGCAGAAGTAGAACGTTGACGAAAACTATATAGTGCAAATTGAACACTGAACTTTTATAGAACTTTATCCTTTATTAGTACTGTTTGGTTAGACCAGTCTCCTTTGAGGGACATATACCTCGCTGTAAGGTATATGGGGGGAGAGTGTCGGAAACTGTCGTAATCTAGAATTAGTATTTATGTTCACGCGTGGGACGCGCGAGTCCAAACTTTAAACACTTCGGAAAGTTCCGGATTATACCGGTGGTTGTTGTTTTTGCCAGGGGAGAACTTAAAAAACATGTGGCGGTGAAACTGTGAAACTTGTGATTTTGTAATAGATATTATACTGTGTTTTGTTGTGATTTATTTTGGGCGATACTTGGAGGCAATCCCCAACACCTGGTAACCCTGTTGCATGTTTACTAACCCTTGTTGCATGTTTACTAACCCTGGTGCCTTTTTATTTTATATTTTTGTTCTTTTATATCTCTTACATGTCATATCAGAAAATAAGAGGAAAATTATTTCTACAGCTTATAAAATTTTACATTTCTCGCGAATGCTTTCCAAAATAACATGTCTGAGCAGCTTTGGACCACGACAATGCACGTCGATGGTTTTGAATACCATGTTTTCTTGTATATAATCACTAGATAGACATTTTTAGTAGGATCCTTGTTAAAAAATTCAAAACGGTTGAGCGATTGGTCCTGTAACTCGTAAAAGATGGCGCCATATGGGGGGAAAGGTGGCATAATGCACTTGTCATATCTTCGAAACGAGTTCGGTGACCTCTGTTTAACATAACATAACATAACATAACATTTATCATTTATAGACCTGGAGCGAGGGGGATTCGGCGAAATATTACCCGAAGTGATGATATTTCCCGAGGGGCTTTGCCCCGAGGGAAATATCGTCACTGAGGGTAATATTTCGCCGAATCCACCGAGCGAAAGGTCTATAAATGATATATTATACCGAAAATTAAAAGCCTCCAAGTTGAGAATTAAAAACTTGACACATACCTTCGTGAATACGACGTCTTATTTTCGGATTAACGCAAGTGTCGTCGCTTTTCTTTCGAATCACATATCGTTTGGAATATTAATGACAAAACCCCAGGTTTTAGGTTTGAAAAAGGCCCGGGTTTTAGGTTTAAAATTGAATTATTCATCACCATTAATACTATTTACGTTTTGTCGGCCATCTTGTTGTCATGCGTGTTCTCCCGCGTGGTGTACGCGAATAATGTTCCACCCCATGTTCCCCGGGGAACATGGGGTGGAACATTGTCAAAAGGAACGCAGGCTCGCTAATTGATGACGTAAGGCGTGATATCGCGATTAATTTCATGCTCACGTGGCACAAACTAAGCTTCCTGATTGGACAATTTGAATTTGAGGTATAATATAACATAACATAACATAACATAACATAACATAACATAACATAACATAACATAAACTTCATCCCTGGGAAGTTTCAGCAAATTCTCATTTCCAGAACAATTACTGATGAATAACCTTACGACAATTTATTTCTATGTGGACGATTTTAATTTTTGATTCTCCCAACTTAAAAATGATTGGGCCCAACCCCCCTCTCCCATCCCCCTCTCATAAACTTATATCTATGACCCACATACATATCTAAACTTAGAAAATACTGAGAATATAGGAATTTCCAGTTTCAAGAATAGCGGACGCTTTTTGTAAATAAAGAGAAATGACGAAAACATGGAATAATTTGATATCATAATGAGCAATAGATGGAATGCAACTCACATAGTCAGGTATTTAGTTTAGCGGGCGCAATTTGCTCACGGTCTTCCACCCGTAAAATTATTGGACTTAAAAAAATAATTAAAAAGTACTGCGAAATTCTCAAAACTGGAGTATTTGAACCGTCTACAGCTATTTCAATTAAGGTTGTTCCCCGAGCAAAGCGGAAAAGTCGAATACGAGGGCGAAAGGCTGCTGGGAATCGCCAATAAATTCATTCATTAGCGATTCCCAGCAGCCTTTCGCGCCCGTATTCGACTTTTCCTCTTTGCTCGGGGGACAACCTTAATTGAAATAGCTGTATATCATGCCTGAAAATGATATTTCCGATTATCTGAAGACTTAAAATTTTCAAAATTTCGCCTTCCTAACTTTTATAACATTCCTACGCTCCTGTTTTTAATTTTTATACCCGTGTATAACTTAATTTTAAATAATGTAATTTATAAAAATTCTGTAATGTAAAACCGTGTAATTCAATCTTTGATTGCAAAACGTTTATTTTTTTAATAAATCTAAATCTATTTCGTTATTCAGTTTTGTCGAGTGAGGTAATCATATCTAACCAGAGATTATTGTGTTTATTTTTGACAGATGGTTATACATCTGCTCGAGGATCATTTTTGTTTTCTCTTCAAAATAATGACGACCTTGCGCCTTTCAAGGCTCCGCTGAAAGATGAGAATGACGGGGCGGCAATTTACTGTGATAGTCGTTATGGACCAACATTTGGTGGGGATAATGACTTGTACATTGCCGACAATGCGGGATCAAATACCGGCTCCCTCACAAATTTTGGTCTCACCTACCAATCTCCACATGGATACACTTCCGGCGAAACCAACACAAGCTCGCTCCTTGCAGGGAGCTTTAAATTCTCTCCGTCAGAAATCGAAACACTATATCTAAATTGAAAGTGTGCTCATACTTACATTAAGGTAAATAATTTTGACAAGCAAGTCACGTGACACCGTAAATGATCTAATAAACGCCCACTCTCTTATAAACGCCTCGCCTCAACGCCCCGCGGGTTCAAATAAGCCAATCGAATTCGATAAGGCATAATAAGCCTCCTTTCTATTAAGGTGGCTCAATACAGTTTTTTCAATTCACGATTTAGATCCGTATTTTTGGACAGTATCTTACTGAAACATGCTTTCTGTAGTTTTAAACTAGTGTTGTACTTCTCCAAAAATACAGATCTAAATCGCAAATTCCATTTTAAAAAATCAGCATCGATGGAGATTAAACGGATGGGCATATCTAATAAACGCGCCGGTCTCTAGAGAGGAGTTTATTAGATTACATGAAATGTTTATTAGTTTGCATATTTATTGCATCAAATTATATGTGTTGGAGCATGCGCTTTAACGTTTGACTTTTTTACGCCATTTACAAACTGGCTGCAGAACAAAGTACAGAAAGGCTTTGTTTAAGCAGCGAAAAATCACCTCATGTAAGAATACACGCTTTTTATCTAATAAGCGCCTCCTCATTTTAAATAAGCTTTCGTTGGTAGGAATGCGACTTCCTGAAAAATATAAGGAGAATTTCGACGTTTCGACTGAAGACCTTTCGTCTTGACCTTCGCTGGAAAAGTCGAAATTTTCCTTATGTTTTCAGGTAGTTGCATACCTACCAACGAAAGCTTGTTCATATTATTGACGCTATAGTTAAACTTCCACAGACAGTTGAGGATCTCATATATACACTAGATAGCGCATCTCTTTTAGTAAAATTGAAGCCAAGAATATTCCGGCGGTTATTCCAGCTTTGAATAGATGGCGCCCATGTTGAAGTTTCCCACTTACTAATAAGCGCTTAAAAACAACAATAACTTTCATCATTTGAATAATTTAAAAATGTATTCGGAATAGGTTTAACTCAATGTTTAAGTTCCCTGTTTAAGAAATAGAAAACATACGAGTCTTCTCATTTCATGGGAATATCCTGACTCTGCAATCACGGCTTCAATTATTGAATTGCAGAATAATTATAGGCACTATTAAGTGTATATAAGATATCTATGCAGGATCCTCATTTTAAAGACTGAGATACACCGAACGCGATTCGATAACCGGTAGCGCGATCTTTCAGTTTTTGAAAATTAATAAAACCGCCAATGAAGGGGAATTTTAAAAGATATGTAGACCAAAAAAATGTTATAGCGCTTCTAAATGAGAATTGAAAAATCTCACCGCGTTGTCGAATCGCGTCCGATGTCTCTCGGCCTTTAAAGTACGAAAATATATTAAAGACCGCAGGCGTTTATTGGATCATTTACGGTAATTATTTTTAGAAAAGTAGATTTTTAGTTGCCTCATACCCAGGCAACATGAAGTACAGAAGTACTATATAATGGCTGGGCAATACGCGAACAGATTATTGGGAAGAGGACATTTTTCCGTCCACCCATTGTAGTTCTTTCTCTGAAGCCTGGGTACGAGACAAGAGTCTTAGTTTAGTTCAAATAGTAAATCGAATAATCTGTGTTTACGTTTATCCAAAAATATGTTCGTTCTTCGTTACGTGTTTATTGTTTTCTCGTCAAGTTAACCAATGGCGAAAATGAGTCCCTGTGTATTATCATGAATGGATAAACGAACACAAACATTGACTGGATGCCCCAAAAGTTTCGGCTATTGTGTTTAAAACCATAATATATACTTCTTGTGTATGATATATTACACGGCTGATTACAAGACGGACACCAGTCCATCGCAGTCTGAAGAGAAACACCTGGTGCTCATTATTCTAAACTGCGAGAGCACAGATGAACCAGGACCGCCCAGAGCTTTTTGGGAAGCCGTGGCAAAATACCCTGTTGGAAGTTTTGGGGGGCCATTTCCACTCCCTACAATTCCCTTTTGTGGGCCCTCTTAAGCCTGCGGCCCGGGGCAAATTGCCCCCTTTGCATCCCTCCCTCTGGGCGGCCCTGAGGAGAGCTTACTCTGTGACAGTAAGCATACAAATCCCCATAGGCATAGGCTATTTCAATCTACTGTCCACGCAAGCCCTATGGATGACTTTAATCTAATTAAAGAGGCGACACGCTTAATTCTCGATCCACTTCTGCCTCTGAAATTAAAATACAAACATCGCTTATTTCACCTGTGCGATGTTGTGGCGTTTTGGTTACATGTCAACCTCTTATCATGTAACTTCAATTTCTTAACTATATTGTTTTATTTGCACATTTTCATTATAATATTGTCCATGTTAATTTGATAATTTATATAGATAATTTGTATACCATGCACAGATTCTTAAAATCTGTTATTTCTAGGATCGCATGGCGATAAATATAATCTTTTTGTGTTCTTTTTGAAATTTGTAAAGGCAGTAGTCAGTCCGTTCTGCTCATGCGCATGGTTGGTTTACGTCACTTTGACAACTTTCCCCAAATGGCCAAATTCAATCTTGTATGAAACTTTCAACTTAAATACATCCGCCGGCGAAATAAGTGACGCGGACGAAAACATAACCTGGCGAAGGTAAAAGTATCGAAGGAAATTTGTACCCGTTTTTGTCGCTATATGCATGTTATTTGAAGATAATTTGGAAAAGTAGTGTACAATGTGTACAATAGTGGAATGGACGTGATTGGTGCTGTAAATTCTGATATATTCAGAATATTGTAATTGTAGTTTAAAAGAACAAGTTTGAAACATTAGTTTAAAGTGTAAATTTTGCATGCATCTGAACTTTGCCCTTATACACATTCGCACAAATAGATAAACACTGTTGTATTTAACATTGTATGTATTGAAATGTTAAATATATTGTTTGAAAGTTACAGTCCAGTGGTGTAATTTATGTATGTAGTTGTCTGACTATCACTTCGCCGTTTTAGTTCGATTCTACCAAAAACCTCGTGTTCTATTCAGGTTATAAGCAATGCTGGATTAAACATATGACATTACTGGCATATGCCAAGGCCCCCGCGCTTACTCTTCTCTCGTCTAGAATAATACGTGCTGCACGCTTTTGCAGTCGAAGAATGCGAAGTAAAAGTGTTTTTGAGCAGTTTCCCCAAGTTACAGAGCAGTAGATAAGACTTGAATTAATACAGGAGTTATAGAAACGAAGAGCACAGTCCTTAGTTAATTAAAAAGGGTTTAATCCTGCATAATAAAGCAAGTCTACTATTGATTGTTGAACACAAGTTGTCAATATGCTTGGTCCAATTTAAAAACTCGTCAAGCGTTAACCCAACACTTTTGCTTGCTTCACCTGTGCAAGTATGTTGCCATTAAGAGTAACTGATAGAGAACGGTCTGAAGTATTCTTAAGTTGTTGGGGAGAATGGATGAGCATGGTCTTGGTTTTCAATGTATTAGTCATGTATGACGTATATCATAATTACCAAAGAAGAGAATGGGTTGACCAATAGGCAATGATTGTACTGGAGTTCTAGGACGAACAGTCCATAACTTATATAGCTATCCAGTATAAATAAAGTTAGTTTAGTTTAGGTTTCCTGCTGTAGTAACACTGAATCAATAAGAGATGATCCTTACTGGACCTCTAGGAAGAACAGTTTAGAACTGATAAAGTTATCCACTATAAATAAAGTTAGTTTAGTTTAGGTTTCCTCCTGTAGTAACACTGGATCAATAAGAGATGATCCTTACTGGACCTCTAGGAAGAACACTTTAGAACTGATAGAGCTATCCAGTATAAATAAAGTTAGTTTAGTTTAGGTTTCCTCCTGTAGTAACACTGGATCAATAAGACATGATCCTTACTGGACCTCTAGGAAGAACAGTTTAGAACTGATAGAGTTATCAAGTATAAATAAAGTTAGTTTAGTTTAGGTTTCCTCCTGTAGTAACACTGGATCAATAAGAGATGATCCTTACTGGACCTCTAGGAAGAACAGTTTAGAACTGATAGAGCTATCCAGCTAGTATAAATAAAGTTAGTTTAGTTTAGGTTTCCTCCTGTAGTAACACTGGATCAATAAGAGATGATCCTTACTGGACCTCTAGGAAGAACAATTTAGAACTGATAGAGCTATCCAGTATAAATAAAGTTAGTTTAGTTTAGTTTTCCTCCTGTAGTAATACTGGATCAATAAGAGATGATCCTTACTGGACCTCTAGGAAGAACAGTTTAGAACTGATAGAGCTATCCAGTATAAATAAACTTAGTTTAGTTTAGGTTTCCTCCTGTAGTAACACTGGATCAAATAAGAGATGATCCTTACTGGACCTCTAGGAAGAACAGTTTAGAACTGATAGAGCTATCCAGTATAAATAAAGTTAATTTAGTTTAGGTTTACTCCTGTAGTAACACTGGATCAATAAGAGACTATCCTTACTGGACCTCTAGGGTGAACAGTTTAAAACGGATAGAGCTATCCAGTATAAACAGAGGTAGTTTAGTTTAGGTTTCCTCCTGTAGTGACACTGGATCAATAAGAGATGATCCTTACTGGACCTGTAGGAAGAACAGTTTAGAAATGACGACATTTGACCGTAAATATACAGGTAGTTTAGTTGACGTAAAGCAGTAGTAACGTACCCAGGACTCATGATATAAAACATTTAAAAGATACATAGCGTAATCTCGATTCTGTTTTCTAGATGGACATCTACAAAGGGAGAACAAAATCACAGACATAAACAACACTAAGACATAAACAATGCCGGCAGAATTTACGTGTGTTCACACTAGGCCCTTGCAGTTTGTTTACAAATTAAATTAGCACTCATGTAAACCCAAAATATTTCAAATAGAGCAAAGAAATTTCAACGAAGAGCATTCGAATTTACTGTTTTGACACTTATAAGATGCTTGGTTTGCAAAAGCGGTACAGAAAAGTAACGGCGTTTGTGTTGACACGAAGCCGCCAAGCGCCCCGTTTTCATCTCGATCCGTTTAGAAACCCTGCTCAAATTGTTACGACAAAAGTGACGTTTTCAAACAATGGACCAATCCCACATCAACCAAAATTTTGAACTCAACAAGTCTAGACAAAAATTTCATCACAGCTTGAAAGAGTATCACAAAATTAGTAATATTCCAAAGTTTCGTTGCGAAAAGTTGTAAAATGCGGATAATATAGCCTTAGGATAAGTTTGCAATTTTCAGTCATTTTGTATTACAAACGGGAAATTGATGCCCCAACACCCGATTGGGCTGTCAATTTCCCGTGCGTAATACAAAATGACTGAAAATTACAAACTTCGCAAGGCTATATTATCCGCATTTTACAACATTTCGCAACGAAACTTTGGAATATTACTAATTTTGTGATGCTCTTTCAAGCTGTGATGAAATTTTTGTTTAGGCTAGTTAAGATCAAAATTTTGGAAAAGTGGTAACATTTCCCGTTTGTAATCTAAAATGACTGAAAATTGCAAATTTCGCAAGACTATATTATCCGCATTTTCAACATTTCGCAACGAAACTTTGGAATATTACTAATTTTGTGATGCTCTTTCAAGCTGTGATGAAATTTTTGTTTAGGCTAGTTGAGATTAAAATTTTGGAAAAGTGGTAACCGTTTCCCGCTCGTAATACAAAATGACTGAAAATTGCAAATTTCGCAAGGCTATATTATCCGCATTTTACAACATTTCGCGACGAAACTTTGGAATATCACTAATTTTGTGATGCTCTTTCATGCTGTGATGGAATTTTGTCTAAACTTGTTGAGATCAAAATTTTGAACCGCTCTGGCGTAGCGTTGAATGTGGTCTAAGAGTGTTATCGATCAACGATAATTTTGCACGTTTCTATTATTCCTAAATACTGTACCTGTCAGCAGTTATTGTTAGCTCATCGTTTTCTTCGTTATACCGATGTCCTGTAAGCTCGATCATCTTCTTTCGTGCATGTTCATCCAACGTTAAATCTTTTAGGTAAATCTGAAATTGACAAACATAGATGACAGTTCAGAATCATTATATAAACAGTGTTATCGATATAATTATGAGGAGATTATAGTGTATGTTACGTAACAGAAGCTCAAAACTAACGAGTATAATGTGCTGCTTGACTATACTAAACATTTTCAAAACGTTTCTCAATCGACACGCAAACTTAAAAAATATGTTTAGTTTTTTATCTTTAAGAGGCAAATTTTTTAATGTCGCGTGAAATATTTTTCGATACGCGATGTAATGTAAGCAAAATTCATGATAATAAAGCTTGAGTTCAAATTACCGACAAGAACTGAAAAAATTATTGTATGGTTCTCATTTGCCTAATACAATAACATGATGCAAATAGTAATGCAAATCAGTTATTAATTCAACTGATTGCATTACTAACAATGAGTGTTTCATATTACACCACAAAGCTTTTCGCACGGATTAAATTTGCACCCAGCGCTGCGCGAATTCTAGTACTGCGCGAATTTTAATACAAGTAAGGTAATGATTATGCCTTCATAATGCTAACCTTGAGTTGGACATTATGTGACTTGGGATGTCTCAATGAAGGGCCTGCGAACAGGTAGTTTCGTGTAATGATTCTCACAGGACGATGTACGTTTCCCTTAGGCCATGGAGTACATAAATCTTAAAATGTTGAAAAAAAATTCATTTCGTTGATACCAATGGGGGCTTTATTAGAGAAAGAAGGGGCGTATTAGAGAGGGGGGCTTATTAGAGGGGGAAACTTATTAGAGAGAGAAAGAGAGGAAGCTTATTAGAGAGAGATGGGAGGCTTATTAGAGAAAGAAAGAGAGGGGGCTTATTAGAGAAAGGAGGACTTATTAGAGAGGGTTTATTGGTGAGGGGGCTTGTTAGAGAGAGAGGGGGAG